>CM076577.1:65211240-65289433 GCA_034641835.2 Pinus albicaulis | reverse complement strand
CTAGGGGAATGCCATAAAAGTGTTTTTAGGTCATGTCACTGCTCACAGGTCACAGAATAAGCCCTCCAATGTGCGAGATGGGGGATTGCAGGGATGGTGACAAATTTCTGTGTAACATCCTTGAATTCACCAGAGATGAATTCACCACCATTGTCGCTCCTAAGAGCCTTCACCTGCTTCCCCGATTCTTTCTCAACCAGTGCCTTGAACTCATAGAACTTTGAGTATGTCTCACTCTTCTTCTGCATGAAGAAGATCCAGCACTTACGAGAAAAATCATCAACAAATATCACATAGTATCTGTGCTTTGCTGTCGAAGCTACTGAGAAAGGTCCACACACGTCTTTGTGAATTCTCTCAAGGATCGTCGTGGCGCGACTATCCTTTTCATGAAAGGTGGATTTCACAAATTTTCCCAAGGTAAACCCCTTGCACTGATCTGATTGTGCAAGAGTACCCTTAGGAAGCCCAGTAGAAATCTGCTGCAGTATCTTCAAAGCTCCATGGTGAAGGTGGCCCAATCTCCGGTGCCACAACTCGCCATTATCCCGACTCACCACTCCTTCTGCCTTGCCTGCCATTGCCGCGCAACCATCTACCTGCAATTGATAAAGGTTCTTAACTCGAACCCCTATCCTTTGGGTCTCACCAGTTGCCTTACTGCGCAGGAAAGCCTTTCCCTCGCTAAAGGCAACATCATATCCCTTGTCTTCTAACATCGCCACAGAGATAATATTATTCTTCAATCCTGGAACATGCATCACTTCCTTCAATACGAAGGGTTTACCAGACTCCCTCTCAAAGGAAATAGTACCGATACTGGTCGCACTGTATCTACCATCATCACCCATCTCGATGTGCACTCCAAGATCTTTCTCATCCAGATCAGTAAACAAATATCGACCTCTTGTCATGTGAAAAGACGCACCATTGTCAAGAAACCACACTGAACCCATCACACTTGAGACCAAGCATGCGATCAGCCAAAAATACAGCTCAAACTACAAGGCTAATGCATCTCCAGCTGCAATCCCAGCAACCTGCTTATTTTTCTTCTTCTGTGGACAATTTGTGGCGTAATGTCCGTGTTGGTGATAGTGAAAGCACTTCACCTTGGACATGTCCTGCTTCTTGCCTTTTGCACTGGATTGAGAAGCTTTCTTGCTCTTCCCCTTCTTTGCTTTGGCATCCAAAGCGCAATTTTTTTCATCTGAGTTCTTTGATGAAGATTCGTCCTTGGTACTCCGCCTTATCTCCTCTTGCACAAGATCCTACCAAAGTCGCTTCCATCCTGGAAATTTATCCCGACCATTGACAAAGTCCTGATAGGAATGCCAACTCTTCAGAAGCCCAAGGAGAGCCAAGATCACCAAGTCCTCGTCAGCAACAATAAATCCCACAATTCCCAGCTCATCCCTGCATTGGACGAACTTCGTGAGGTACTTGGGCATACTGTCGCCTTTCTCCATTTTTATGTTCCTGAATTTATCCTTGAGCGCCAACTTCCTCTGGTCGCTCTTGCTTTGAAATAAATCTGTCAAAGCTTTCCGCATCAAGAATGGAAAAGCCTTACCATGAAGGCTAGACACTATGTGATCCTTCACACCTTCCAACAGAATCCTTCGACACTTTGTTGTCTTCTTTTGCCATGCGTCAAGTACGGCAGCATCACTAGAAGTAGGTTTTGGAATTTCTGCATCTATGAACTCCTTCAACCCATTGTCATCCAACACCGCCTCCATCATGTCCTTCCATGCAATATAATTTGAGCTGCCCTCAAGGGCATACTCCAATCGCAATCCGTTGAAAGACATCTCAACTTCGACACCAAGAAAACACTACTGCAAATTCGAATTCCACCAGCACAAAACTCAACCGCTTCAATGTTTTGTAATTGCTCCAATGATCAATATCACTCTGATACCATGTAGAAATTTGAATAACTGATATATTATTCACCGAGATTCTCCTGATCACACACTATTTTAGCTTCATGCATAATACAAAATCTCTTCTACCATTGATCATTAATTGCGGAAATAAAATCAATTTCATGCACACATTAAAACCACAAACAATCACACATATGAACACAGTATTTCATGGGAAAGATTAAAGCTGAAAACCCCCAACTATCTGTATATTATATGTCATGGAGATCATGTAACAATCATAGTACAAAGCTCCTCACAAGCTCTCAGCACTACCTCCAATTGCTACACACTATCAAGCTAGATCTAGCAAAACACATGCTCCAATCTTTTTCCACTTGATAGCCAGCCTCTATTGCGTTTTCAATGCTATGGGATGGCTCATTAAATAACATAAACCACATGGCTTGTATTACACAATTCTCATGGGCTTCTCCACATATCTGTGTGTTGCAAATAGCAACTATATAGTCACAACTGATAGTTAACTGCTCTTTCACCTATTTCTGCACTGGGCTCCACTGAAACTGTCCATGCACTGAAGTTAACTGATGCATTCTTTAGTTGATTAATGAGTTTATAATTAGTGAATTAATTAATAATTAATTCACACCACTCTCACTAATTGTATCAATTAGTTAAACTAGATACAAATAGCTCAACTATGTTTAGATTATTTAAACTGAATACAACTCCACTAACTTCCTCAATCAACTCCACCAAACTCTGTCACATGAGTTCTAACTGAAGTATCCATGCAATAGCTCCACATAACCCTCATAAATAGCGTAATTCCTTCTGTCAGCTCCTGTGCCACATCTGTGCACTTAACTCAATTTCTCCAGGAGAATAAGATAATGTTTAGAGTCTAAATATTATTAAGAGCTAATAATATTCGACATATCTATTTTTAGACTGGCAATCAAAAAATAGATTCTGCCCAGTATGTCTAAAAATAGAAGTCCATCTATTTTTTCTGACTTGACCAACCATCCACAAATAACATCCTGCAACTCATAGAACATGATCCATATGTCTAAAAATAAACATAGTCTAAAAATAGACTCTGCACCAAAAATAGCCTGCGGGCCCACTTAGTGAAGGCGACTCCTTTCCACTATGCTCATCATCTTGTTGCAATCTCAACACTTGAACCCTGGTGGAGGAGACCGCGACGTCGAAGCTTGGTTGTACTCTTCCTATCATTTATTAATATACTCGACTATGGTGTTGGTTCCATCATTGTGTTATGTTGGTTATTTAATGCAATTGATTTAGTCCTCTTCGACTGACTAATAGTTACGAATGTGAATTAGTATGTTGTGTATTGTCGTTGTTTCCTGTGTGTGTGCAGGTGTTCGAGCGTGAAAGTGAGTGGGTCGTGATCTGTCAAACCAGGAGCGAGAGGCCGCAACTCTTTTCGATAACAACAATATAGGACCTCCGGTAAGTCATCTATCAAATCTCCATCCATTCGTTAACTAGGAATCAATATTATAGCTTGTCTTGTTTGTTGCTAGACCCACCCTAGGGCTAGTGGGATCGCCTCTATCAGCAGAGGGGATTTACCTCACCAAAAAATTGTCGACTCCACTAGGGATCAGTGTGAGTTTGTCTTTCATCCATTAGGTCTTCTTTTTGGTCTTTGCTTGCTTATTTTTCCTTTTATGATTATTCTGCTAAGTCTAATACCCTTGTTCAGCCCCGGAGGATCATATCTGACCTCTGTCTTTCAAAAATTTTCCCTTTTGCCTGAGTGAACTGGCTTGACGTGCTTTCTGTTCAAACAGTCGCGTCGATTGGTGCTATTTGCTAGTGTTGCACCCGTGCCATCCCCTATTTGGCAGTGATTACAACCAAACAACCATGCCCACCCCTGTAGGTTTTAGGGTTTGGTCTGTTTTGAATATTTTTGGTCAGTAATTTTGCTTCTGGGTTATTTTTAGATATGTCTTGAGTGCTTTGGGATTGTTTTTTATTGTGATCAACTTTCTTCCTTCAGTTATTTTTCTGTTTCGTATCAGCATCGCAGCATTAGGGTTTTTTTTTAGTGCTTTTGTATGCTGAGCCTCCTATAGGAGTTTGAGTCTTTTGTTTCACAGTCAACTTCATTCCCTGTTTGGTTGCATTCAACTCCCTTGATATATTTGAGTGATTGCATTGGTTGAATGATTCTTTCCTCTTTCAATCAATTTTGCTTCTTGTCACTCTAAGCATAGATCACACTGCTTGCATGGGTCTGTTTTGAAATATTTCTTCAATTTGAGAGATTGCAACGTTGGTTTGAGTTTTGTTACGTTTGTTTTGGGTTGATTGAAATTATTTTGCTTCAAATCTCGCATTAATGTTCTCGAACTAGTGTTTTGGTTTTTCTTTCATGTCATTTAGTGCACTGTTTGCTCTATTACATTGAAAAATAATAAAAAAAATGTTTACATTCTTGTTTGCATTGTGAAATTGAAAGTCTTTTGCATATCTAGCATTGGACAATTCTAGGAAAGATTTCTCATTTTCATTAGCTTGCATCGAATACTGTAGTGGATGCTTTTGTGTATTCTTATTATTTGCTATCGCTTGAAAACTCCTATGTTTCTCATAGATAACTTTTCATCGAACGAAAAGGTATTTTTTGGCATGTAGCTTGCATTTAGGGATTTTTGAGATCCAACATTCTGTAGGACCTTGGAATTGAAACATAAATACAAGATCAACTTGAAATTTAATCAATTAACCTAAGGCAACATTGAAACCTAACAAAACATCTAGTGGTCTAAGTTAGAGACATGTTCTGGCGTCTTTAAACCTAGTAGCTTTCGCTCGCCATATGGCTTCAAATAACACTAGTACAAACTTGCACTCCCCGTACCGTCGAGTATATAAAGGGAGACCCCTCTAGGTTGCAATCCTTTTATCCGTAGGAAGCCGAGTCTGTTGCCCTGTAACCACGATACACCGAACACAACATTCAGGGAGAGTACCTGCACGTACGTTAAGTCCTTGGTAATTTCTCTTTCATTTGATCACCAAGGTGTATATGGAAGTTCACGGAAACTTGGTACACCCTCTTTCTTATAATTCTTGAGTAGTTATTTTGATCTTTTCTTGACTCTCTAAAAAGTGAAAAGATCATCGAGCTCTTGTCCTTTCATGCTCATTTCAACCTGAAAGTGATAGAGTCACCTTTTGCCTATTTCTCGACTCTTAAAATATGAAATGATAGAGTTTTGTTTTAGCGTATTAAAATATTACTTACCCACGAAATATTCCTGGTTAAATTCATATTCCTTAGCATTTTGTTTTAGGGTTGTTTCTAATGGAAATGTTTCAGGAGTTTACCAACCAAGGAATCCCCTCCGAGGGGAATCCTGGTCCTTTTCCTTCTTTTGGGAATGTTGGTGCTCCTTATATGGAAAAGTTATCCCTGCCTGGGTTAACTATTGGGTTTCATGTTTGGTTATTCTCGACCTATGTGGTCTCAAGTACTCTGGCCTCTGTTCGATCATCTCCTCCACCTGAAAACATCATGTTGATTCTAAGGTGGACCTCTCACATTCTTCGCCTATTTCTTCGTCCTCCTCTTCTACTTTGCCTAGTAAAATTCTGGATTCCGTAACCAGGTGGCTAAGAAGAAGAAGAAGAAGACAAAGAAGAAGAAGTCAGATAAGCGAGAGGCTAATGTTGCAGCTATTGCGTCTCAGACACCTTCCATTGAGAAACCATCCAATATTTCACAGAAAGTCAGCGTTATGTTAGGTAGGCTATGACATGAACAAGTGTAATTGAATGGGGCAGCAGGCAGGAAATTCCCATGCATGTTGTGCAAAGGTGACCATCTTCTTCAAGATTGCCATGGCATTCCCAAGATACTTGAAGTATGGTCTAACGGTCATCTGTCGTTGCTTTTGGCTTCAAGAAGTCATATTGGTGGCACATCTTCGACTAGTCTTGATAGGACTCATAAGAAACATGGTAAGATCACGAATCCCTATAAGTTGTGTGAAGGGCATCATCCCATTCACCTTTGTATGTACATGGATGAGGCCAAGAGAGTGTTGGACAACTCTACTGTTTCTGCACCCTGCCTTCCAACTGATTACCAGAAGCTTTCTTCGAGTCCTCCGCTGGTTGATTCAATGATCAGTCAAGAGTCATCCTTGGTTGATCCTGTTCCCTTGGAAATTAAAATTCATGAATCCATTCCCCATCAACCATTGGTCGCGAAATCGGTCGATCTGACCCCATCTGTGGTTCATCAGGTCTTTTCCGTTGAGAGTGGATCTCATTCCCCTCATGTTCTTCTTGTTTCTTCATATTCTTTGGACTTGGAGAAATATTCTTCCGTCCCTGTAGTTCAAGAACCTGATCCTCCTACTCCCGTGATGGAATTTCCAGAGGATGCTCCTCTTATTATAGTAACACCAGGAGAAGACCATCTCAGTTTGATGGTATCTCCTCCAAGTAGTTTGATTTCTTCCTTTGATTGGAGTATATTTGCAGGATACCGCCTTCATTCTTATGTGCCTTTTGAGATCACGGTGCAGATCTTTAATATGGTCATACCTAGCACGATTATAGATGAAGGTTCATCTGTTAGTGTTTTGTCTTCAACTACTTGGAAATATTTTGGTTCTCCACCACTTATGCCTATTACCCAGAATCTATTGGATTTTAACAGAGGAACCAGTCAACCGTTACGGATCCTTCTGAAGTTATCTATTACTTTGGAAGGAAAACTATCTATATAGACGTGATGGTTGTTCTAGACCACTTGGATTTCAATTTACTCTTGGGACGTGATTATACTTATGTCATGGGTGCACTTGTCTCTTCCCTCTTTCATGTGATCTGTTCCCCACACAAAGGTTAGACCGTGAACATTGATCAAATTTCATTCTTTGGTCTTGATGTGACATCTGGACTACCATTGTCCCTTCCGTGTCTTTATCCATTGGTTGTATCTTCCCTGCCATAGGTTAATTATGTGGCTACGTGTCCCATGCCCACATTCAGTGATAGTGCCGTTGTGCATTGTGTGCTGGGGGCATTGGGTCCTGATTTCTGAGATGTTGTTCTCCCATCCAGTGCGGAACTCTTAGAAGCCATGACTTCTTATTCATCATTATGAAAGGTCGTCGGAGCATAGTTCGTTTTCCTGTGTCAAGCTCCTAAAAAAATGAAACAAGCTCTTTAGAGCACAGTTTGTTTCCTTGTGTCAAGCTCCCTAAAAAATGAAACAGGATGTCATGAGGATAGTTCTTTTAATGTGTCAACCTCATTAAAACAATGAAACACATTCCTGTTCAATTCGAGTTTTTTCCCAATCTCGTAAAATCCCAGTCGAGTCTTTCTATTGATATCGTAATTTGAACCTTCACTCCATATGCCATTCATATGGACTGAAGCTTTGGGGGCATGTTCCTCGAATTGAGTCACCATGCTGGGGGCATGCTTACTTTTTCAAGCATAGTTTGTTTCCATTTCAAGCTTGTGTAAAAATGAAACTGGTTTCAAGCATAGTTTATCTTTGTTTCAAGCTTGCGTAAAAATGAAACCAACTTCAAGCAGAGTTTCTTGATTTCAAGCTTGTGTAAAAATGAAACCATTCTCATTTTACCTCTTGTGATTGCCATTTTATCAGCCTGTTTTTGCCAGATGAGCCTTGGTTTTCTTACTCCATCATCACTATCTGCTTGGCCAATCATACACCTTCACTTGATTATTTTACCCATTTCTGAGGAACCACTACAATGAGTGGTCTTGTTAGCCAGCCTCTTGACCTTTAATTATTCTGAGAAGTTCCACCATTACCGGAACCAGTTTCTACCCTTCATCCCACTCATTCCTCTGGGAGGAGTCATATTTTAGCTCTTTTCTGACTCTATAAAAATGAAAAGATTGTCGAGATGCTTGTCATTTTGAACACGTTAAATGGTTGCGAAACAATATCTACCCAGTATACATTTAACCCTTTTTCAGGCTGGGATAGATTATTTACGAAAAAGGAATACCTTAGCCTATCGCGACTAAGAGGTTCTCTTAGACACAGTTTTCTACCTTTTCGGATCTGTGAGACTACCTACGAAAAGGGCCATGATGGAGTTTTCTTATCTACCTTCTTTTCAAACTCTCTAAACATGAAAAGATGTCGAGTTCTCCGTTTTTCAGACTCGTTAAACCCTGATCACATTGGAATTCGTCACCATGACTTTATTTCAAGTTCCTAATTCCTAGGGCTCGTAAAATGTACTAGGATGGATTTGTCTGAAGGAAAAACTTATAGTGAAAGCATATGCTATCTACTTCAAGCTTGTTTTCAAAAATAATTGGGGTACTCGCTAGAAATGGTGGGGGAAAATGGAACCAGATTGTAGTCGTGTTGGCAGTATGTCACTCTTTGACATGGCACTTGTCTGCATTCGTGTCGGGTTGGGGACATCTCACTTCATCATTTGTTTGCCTCCATGGGTTTGGGTAATCTCTTTTGACCACTTCTCTGCTCTTTCCCATGTCACCATGACCTTAGATCCCTTGATGTCAAATACTGCCAAATCCAGTGTCGTCCTGCCGATATGTTCAAGAGAAGTTTTTCCTCTGCAATTTTCAACCTCCCTCTGATTCTCTGTTGGTCCTGATTCACAAACATCATATTCCTCTATCTCATGTCAATTATGTGGGAAACATTATGGCCCACCTTTGATCAGTTCACTTACTATCGACTTCAGCTCATTATCCAGGAATCTGATCTAGAGAATCCTTTTTGGCACCTTGGAGCCTGCATGCCTCAATGGCAGGTTCTTCACATTCGACGTAAGGTCCACATCATTGGTCTTCGATCGATTGACTCTGCGGGTGTTTGAAACTAGATCACTGTTCACATTCCATGGATTGTACCTTTTGTACCTTGAGAGCCATTGCCATTATTGGTGGTTTCTCTCGCGTCTGTTAACAACTCTCATTATTGGCTAGTAATCAGACGATGTTCCTGCATGTTCAACTTCAACTCGTCTATTCACATGCTCGAATTTGTACTTTGTTCGGGTCAAGATGGAGCGCAAGACCTTGGGTTTTGTCTGATGAAATACAAGCTGCGGGTTCTTTATGGATTACTATGACTTATTACATGACTCTTCTGATTGGATGGCTGCAACCATACCTGAGTCTATTTGTTGATCCTTATTGTTGGATGGCTGCGTCCATACCTCGGATCTCACTTTTTATGTACTATATTATGGATGCTTGCGCTCATGCCACCTATCATGCATCAGAGATATCATTTTTATTTGTACTCGCAGGTTTTTTGACAGCAGTGTTTGGGTCGAACGTGTTCTCATAAAGCATTTCACCCCTCCCTCTCTCTTAGACCTCATGCTTTAGGGGGCATCTATTACACAAAATTTTGTCACCGTCCTTGCAATCCCTCACCCCGCATATTGGAGGGTTATTCCTGTGACTTGTGAGCAGTGTCATGCTTTGCAAACACCTTATTTGTATCCTTCTCCATAAGGACATCATTTCTCATGTTGGACATTTCCTCAAAAAATAACACAAAACCTATGTTTTGGCCTTGGCGCGGGTAGCTAGTTCACCCCTTTCGCCGATGTGGAAGATTTGCACTAGAGCTTGCGCCACCTGGTGCTTTGTCTCAGTGTAGTGCTCGTGCCGAGCTATTTTAGGAATTTTTAAAAAAAATTAGAGCCAGAAGTTTCCTTCTAACCACCTCAAGGATGAGTCACTAGAAGTGGTTAAGTTGATCAGCCACAGATCTCCCTCTTTAGGCAGTAGTTTCCACCTCCCATGGAACACTTCTTGAAGATAGGCCTCCCTTCCATAATTATAGGGATCCTAACCTCTCCCTCTTCCTTTATAAAAGCATGCCTTATCCCTTTATGAAATCTATTTGAACTTGGAGAAGAATACTATAGCTGAGTAATTGCTATTAAGAAGGTAGAACCAAGGAGAACTCCGTAGAGAGAGTCCCGTCTGATTTCCCACCGAGCCTTTGTGAGACGTGCTCCGCTTGAACCCTGTTGGAGGAGACTGCGAAGTCGAAGCTTGGTTGTACTCTTCCTATCATTTATTAATATACTCGACTATGGGGTTGGTTCCATCATTGTGTTATGTTGGTTATTTAATGCAATTTATTTAGTCCTCTTCGACTGAATAATAGTTACGAATGTGAATTAGTATGTTATATATTGTCGTTGTTTCTTGTGTGTGTGCAGGTGTCTGAGTGTGAAAGCGAGTGGGTCATGATCTGTCAAACCAGGAGTGAGAGGCAGCCACTCTTTTCGACAACAACAACATAGGACCTCCGGTAAGTCATCTATCGAATCTCCATCCATTCGTTAACTAGGAACCAATATTATAGCTTGTTTTGTTTGTTGCTAGACCCACCCTAGGGCTAGTGGGATTGCCTCTATCCGCAGAGGGGATTTAGCTCACCAACACTCACCACTAAACCTAGGCATGTACTTGAGATAATCTCCCACATGCAATTCATTCATAGACTGAGGTAAAACCAAAGGGGCATACCAGGCAGCAACAATTGCATCCATTCAATTATGGGGTGGGTTTGGACTTGCCATGGTGTGAGTTGTTGGGATTTGTGGAACAACAATTGGTGGATTGTGAACAGTAGATGATGAAGCACCAACTTGTGATGTAGATATTGTTTATTGGTTGGAAAACACGGGAGATAGAGGATTTTCTGCAAAATCATGGGATAAAGTTTACAGGACTTATTTAGATACAACCTTTGAGAAAGAGGTAATAGATGCAACAAAATTTCATTTACTCTTTTTTATTAATTATATTTTCAGGGTCAGAAAATGGGATCCTCAAAGGGGAATATGGGTTAGCCCTAGTTCTGGTCCTTCTAGGAGCCATAACTTCAACAATGGAGTCACCGGGTGTAAAGCAGTCTAAAAAGATAGCTGGAGCTGTACACCTCTGAACCAGGCTTATAAATTTGTCATTCACCTAGGGATAAAATTAAATTTTCCTCCCCAGAAACGACGCCAAAGATGTTAGCACAAGGAGTCACTCATTGACTGCATAAGGATCAAGAATTACACATCATAGTTCATTTCAAATTCTGAAGGGGTTGTTTGAGTGGTGGGATGGCTTCTCAAAGATTTTTATATTCTTTAAAAAATTTCATGCATTTGAAAATTTGTGGGAAGTATAAATTGTGTGGTTAAACTGGTAGTTTAGGGAGCAAAGTGTAACAAAGGGAAGAATATGGATAATTGGTATGTATTCTAGGAAATATTCCTATCCCAAATCAGTCACACAGCTATGGTGATGGCTCTGTACACAAAATTTGTTTATGAAAAGTAAACAAAATTTCAAAAAATAGATTACATGTATAAAGTATTCCACAGATCCTTTATTAAATCTTCACTAGCATCTTATATAACAAACATATAATTTGTAGAAAATTAAAATAGATAATTTATTGTTAAATCCTTTAACAGTTTCTCACTCACACCTTACGAGTCGCTGCAATTCATATTTAGAAGAAATTAACAAAGAAAAGAGACACACCACACATTAGATGTTCCTTGAGTCACAAAATCCTCCATCATGAAGCAAAAATGCTTTTTATTATATTCAGTCTTAAGGTAGACCAACATCCAACTTGGAAATGGTATTTACAAATGGTATATATAGCAACACAGGCACCAAATCCATCTTTTCTTAAAAAGAGGGAAACATTACTCCTAAAATTACATAGGTTTCAAAAGACATTAAAGCCATATCTCATTGAAATCTAACATAAAGGACAGATAGAGAAGAAAGAAGAGAAGAAATCAAGGCTGAAATGTTCAGTGTGCTGTCATGCTGCTCGTTTTTCTGCTGATTTATCTCCTTGTGTCTTGGGTCTTTAAATAACCATGTAGATCCATTTAATAAGACCTCCAACAACCTCATAACCACCTTTCACCATCAATTGTTATATCCATTTGGTTATGGGTTCTTATCCATCCTTAACTGGCTCAGAAAAATTTGCTAACAGTTGTTAAAATTTAGTTAAACAGGTGCTACTGGAAATTCCGGTAAAAACCTGTAACTGCGCAAAAACTGGAATGCTACCGAAATTTTCGATAGCGTTCTATTTCATTTTAAAAAATACACAAAAAATATTTAAAATCCTATGCAGACTTATATTCTTTGACATCTAAGTTGTTGTTAAAAAATGTGACTAATAAGAGAAAAGGTGTTTGTATCAAAAAACCTTTTTACCTTCCTTCAATGTGGATTTCTTATCCAAGTCTTTTTTGCAGTCAGTAGCTGATCTAGAACTGGTTTCTCTTGTGGATGATTCCTTGATAGTTGATTTCTCCTCCTTAGAACCCTTTTGTGTTTTTATTCTCTTCGAGGGCTTTGAGTGCTACTCTTAAGGCGTTTTGTTTTTGTTTTTCTTCATGGATTGCTCTGTCTTTGAGTCTTCTAGTTTACCTTCAATATCAATGACCTCTGTCATTAGGCTTGGATTATGTAGAGCCTTGGAATTAAGCTTAAACTTGTTTTGGTCTTTAGTATGCCTCTTTCTGGTACGAACAACATGTTTGGCTTCTTCTTTATTATTCTTACTGTTGATGTCATATGCAACATCCTTGAGGAGTTCTTCATATGATTGTGTAGGTTGATACTCTTTCTGCATCTTCTGTTGAATATGTGCTTCAAGAATTTCTGGTAGCACTTGCGCTTTTGATTTATCTAGAGTTGTATACCTTCCTCTTAGAGCTCTAGTGTAGACATTAGGAAAAGGAGGAACATGGGCGCCATTTTCAAAGATTTGGGTTTACTTGCTAACAAACTCTCTCCTTTTTTCAACTTTCTCTCAGCTTTAATTGCAGAAACCTTTTTTTTCTTTCCCTTGGCCTTCTTATAGATATATTTTTTTTTTTTCCTTTCTCTCTTTGCTTCTTTTTTCAGGCTTAGGGTGTGGTTTTGAAAATGGAGGTGTAGGTGCAGGTTGGCTTGCCCTGTAAAACAAAAAGTGATCCCAAGTTTGATTTCTATTTCCTAGTTCTTCTTCAGCTGGAAATTTGATTAAAGCTTGATGATATAAGCTATATTCTAAAAAAACAGTGTGAGTTTGAAACCTCGCTGACAAATTTATCAGGATTTTCAACAAAAAATATGGCAGATTTAATGTCTTCATACCTACAACATGAAAAAGAAACTTCATGTGATAGAGGAACACAACTGTATACCTCCTTTCACAAGTGAAGTATATCGATAAACTTAACAACTTCTGCCCATTCATTCTTAAGATATATGCTTGGAATTCCCTTTTCCCAATTTGGATCTCTATGTGCATCCTTGAGGAAACTATTGAGGTCTCCTCCTGTGATAACCTGCCCTTTAAACCACCTCTCTCCTTCCTGTGGAAAGTTAAAGGCTTCAACAATGGAGTCTTTAGAAACCTACAAGTTAAGGCCATAAAATGTGGCTTCTTGTCCATTAAAAGAGTTAAAAAACTCTTGAGCTACTCCTGAGTAAGAGCTCCCTAACCTGGTACATAGAGAATACCACCCTGAATGGATAAACAAGCTTCTTATCCTCAAATTTTCATCCACTAGGTTTGCACCCTGTGGCTCAATTCAATTTATTTTCCCACTTGTTTTAGTCATCTTTAGAAATTAAATGACTCTGTCTCTTGCAACTGATAGGTGGCAGATTTGCAGGAGTTTCACCTTACACATGTTGCTTGTATTCTCCTTTGAAATCCTGTCTGAAATCTAGAATCCTCCTCAAACTATCACCCTAAGAAATTCAATCTCCAACAACTAAAATCTCAAGTGACAGTGCTCCTACTTTTTCGGTGGTTTTAAAACAAATCTATGGTTCATCACCCCATGCAAATTGACCTTCATCATGGAAAATATCCCTCACCGTGATGTGCACCATGCGATAGCTATCATTACCTTCAGTTGGTTGTATATTTTCATATGGAGGGCTCCAGATGTCTTGAGACAAGTGGATCTGTGACTGAAAGTCACCTCCACTGTCATGCTGCTAATTGGCTGAAATTTCCGGCAGCACTGTTGTGCGACCAACCAAACGGTTATGTCTTTAAGCGTGATGACCACGATCTCCTCCGTTCAGAAAAACACGTACTTTGACATATGTCTAACTGACTTGGGGTTGATAGGCAAACATGATTAATCGTTAAGTGCATTAGTATGGGTTGACACCTTGGCATTAACGTATACCATGACTTGACTTCAACTAGACTGATTGCATACGACACCTATCATGAGATCTGAAAACATTTAAAAAATATTTGAGGCGTATTTACACTACAACACGTGTCTTAGTAAAAGCGGATGCACTTTTTCATTTTATTTTTAAAAACAGAGTATGCTTCTAGAATTTTCGGTAGCATCAAAATAAAAATAAAAAACACAGAAATAGGAATACAACAGACTGTCCGAAAAGAATAAAACTGGCGCTTCCATAATTTTTGGTAGCAACTATTTTTTTTTTTTTTTTGAAATTTTCAAAGTTTAATCCTAAAAATAAAAATATGAAATGGAATCATGACTTATCAAAGAACTGTGCTAACAGTCTCTTTAATCAATTAGAATTAACTTCCCAAATATAATTTTTTTCTTTTGTCATATTCTATAATCATCCCGATTCCGAGTGTCCTAAGGGATTGTTTCAGGAAGCCTTAACATGGAAACCAGAAACTAACCCTTAAAATCTCTGGTTAACCAATTTATTATCATATATTTTTCTTGTAATATAAATATCAATTATCCTTCAGGGGTTACTCTAGTTTTCTGTACACTGCATCCTTGCTTTAACTTCATCATGATTCTCAATTTGATCTTCGTCCCAATTTTATTGCTACAGTTTAGAGGCTTAATATTATTCTAGTTTGGTTCCCATGATCGGTCCTCCCAAAGACTACAGTTTGTATACCTTCCATTAGAGGAAATTTGAACCTAAAAGTGGCCTCCTAAGGAACAATATTAAAATAAACGAAAAATAATAAAATAAAAGTTATAAATTTTGGAGGGAAAAGAAGAAAACTACTTTTTTTAATTGTATTTTTGGATTATCTCCTTATAGATTTACTCAAATTTCAAGTGTAGTCACTCATTTGATGTAGAATTAAATTCCACATCCAACAAGTACCATTTTTGCATACTTTTGAGAAGACCCACATTGATAAAAAATAAAGATACATTAAAAAAGTGTGTTGAACACACTTTTTTAATCTATCTTCAATTTTTATCGATTTGGGTCTTTTCAAAAGTATGCATAATGGATAATAGTTGGATGTAGAATTTAATTCTACATCCAACAAGTGTCTAGACTTGAAATTTGAGTAAACCTATAAGGAGATAAGCCAAAATTACAATTAATTTTTTTTTTTATTTTCCCTCCAATATATTTACATGTACCTCTTTTTAAATTTAAAGGATTTGGATTGGTTTACATGTTATGTACATGAAAATTTCATGGGAAAATTTAGGCTGAAATTTCTTCTAATGAAAACATTTATTCAACCCCATTCCTATTGAATATTGTAACTAGGTTCAGTCTTCATAAATTTTATTTGATTCAATATTTATTGTACTTGTAAAAAGAATAAAGAAAATAATCTTATATTATTATTAAATGACTTATTAAAGCACGGATTTCATGCTTGGGTCACATTATTTTAGGTCAACGTCCCCATTGTGGACTTCTAGGTTTTATTCTGAGTTTATAGTGTCAATGTAGATTTAAATTGACTAATATTGGTCTTTTGAATCATGCAATTAGATCATGTATTGAATCAAATATGATTTATGGAGCCTCCACATCAAGCTGGCCTTCAAGTGATCAAGTCGGCCTCAAGTCCAATAATTCGAACCCATCATAATCCTATAAATACATGGAGTTCAAATTCATTTGGAGACATCTCTCACACACTAATAAATTCAATATCTTTTACTGCATCAAGAAAAAGTGTGTAGTGAAGGAAGGGTTGATTTGAAGTTCGGTTTTGGGCAAGCTAATAGATTGGAATAAAATCAAAATTTTGGTGTAACTCTCTCTCTCTCTCTCTCACGTGCTATAGTTTGGAAGATCAAAGTCCTTCATTATTTGCTACATCAATTTCTGCTTAATTTGCTTCCAGTTGCTGTTTCCAAGAGAAGAATAGGTCAAAGTTGATTTTGTTGGATATTGTTATCTTAAGAAGTTGTATTGGGTCAAAATCGAAATCCTAGAAGCAACATCAAAGTCTTTCCCTCAAGATCGAAGTTCTAGAAGCAAGGTTGAAGTTTCAAGGTTGAAGAAACTACTGCATAGTGTTGTTGTTGTTGTTGTTGTTTTTGTTGTTACTGATGCCAGATTGAAGAAGAATTAAAAGGAAAGCTGACCTGGTGTGGAGGAAGTATAGTTCAAGGTCTAGAGTCTCAATAATTACTATTTAAGATAGAATTACTGACTGGGTTTTCCCGAGAGTGGGGTTTTTCCTTAGTTGTTGGCCTACATTTGGTGTCCTTGATCTATGTGCTTTTGCTTTGATATTTTCTTGATGAGCTAAGAAGAAAGAAGATAAGAAGAAAAAAATAATAAATAAATAATATCACAAGTAAATAATCAATATTAAAATAATATTTCTGCCTTTCTCATTCTCTAACATGGTATTAGAGATTTGGTGAAAGAAGAAGGAAAAGGCATTCTTAAGGAGTTGATCAAGGAGACATAAGAAGTTCATTAAATAAACTCTTTAAGTAAATAAGTCTTCACTACCTTCAAGGAAGATGTCTAGCACTATCAAGGGAGAGAACAAGATTGAAGGATCTTCAAACTATAGATCTTGGAAAAAGAGGATTGACCTCCTCCTTGAAAAGAACAAGGTCTTAGACTTAGTAAAGGGAAAAGTGAAGAAGGTCACAAAAGAAACAAGTGATGTTGATAAGGTAAAATTCATAGAATTGGAATTAGTGGCTATCAATTTGATGGTTGAAGGCATAAAAGAAAACCTTGTCCCCTTCATAGAAAACATTTATCATACCCCGGAAATGTATGATGCCTTGTCAAAACTATTTAACATCAAGAATTTTGGAAAAGTGCTAAGCCTAGAAAATGAACTAAGGACTACTAAGATGACCAAGGAGGATATTGTATCCACTTTATTTGTGAACATAGCGAGAATAAAATATGACTTATTTCCATTGATGAAATGGTGACAGATAAAGAGCTTGTGATCATAGCCATATTAGGGCTATCACTTACTCTAGGTGCATTTACTCCAGGTATAAATAGTTGGAAAGAAACTCCCACCTTTGAGGAACTATGGACATCCTACACTCAAGAAGAGATAACAATATCAATGGTAGTAAAAAATGAATAAGTCTAAAATTCTTATGTTGCTCATCACAAGGGAAACTTCAAGTATAAAGGCCAAGGAAGAAGGATATGTCCAAGATTGAATGTTATCATTGTCACAAAATGGGGCATTATAGAATCGAGTGTCCCAACAATCCTAGACGTTATAAAAGATATAGATATCATGAAAATGTGGCTGAAGAAGTATCCTATCCCAAGAGAGAAAATACCGAAGAGAATGACATATGGTAATTACATTACTAATCCCCTTCCTCCTAGCTTTAAATATTTCATTTGTCTATTTTATGTTTAGCTATATGTCTAACATATTCTTGGAAAGACATTTCTCTGTTTCATAAGTCTTTAGGTTTCCCTCAAAGCTTTGGAGGGAGCCCACAACAACTCTTGAAGATAAGTATCTCATTCCCTCTGTATTTGTTTTCATGTACTTATTTAAATTTTTTATTATATTAAATACTAATCACCTTTCTACCTCTATTTCCTTGTCTATGAATGAACCTGTTGAATGAACAAGAATTATGAAAGAAGGCCTCAAGGATTAAGAAGGAAGACCACACTAGACAAAAAATTTAAATAAAAAATGTTTGTCAAAGAATCAAAGGTATGTCTTAGATGATAAAGTCTTGTTATTATTTTGGTATTCGCATTCTACATTACTAAATATTGTTGTGTCTAGATCTAGTAAATCTTAAGAGGATTCTTGTTTGGGATGATTCATCATCTGACGAATCTACCCACCTTATATATCTCTAATTGTGTGCCTAAATATAACCCTAAAATGGTCCTTTGGAGAACCATAACCTAAGGGTATGTCTATAATGTGTGAAACACTAAACCTACTTAGGGTTATTAATGAAGAAATTGTTCTACTAATTGATATATTGATAATGTCTTGTTCGATATTTTGATATGATAATGGAATCTCTAACTTATTAGGGTTGAAATTATGTTTTTAGAAATATAAAACCTTTGAAGTCTTGATAGAATAAGGGTTTGATTTGACATGAACCGAAACCCTAGGTTTTGTTAGGTCTACAAGAAAAATCCTTGTTATGAAAAGTCCTAGGTGTTAGAGTCGGTCTCTTCATCCCTCCGTCAGAGATCAAAATCTCTTTTGTTGCATTTCATTTTAGGTGTCTCATTCAATTCAGTCATTTGCATTCCATTAGGGGCATGGATTTTCTAATGGCAGGGAGATTTTTACTCATGTTCCTCATGTCTTGTACCAACTGGTCCAATTCTATTCATCGAAATCATTTACAGTCATTTACAGTCAATGTTTGGTATTTAGGTGGGCAAAGAGTCATTTCAGTCTTTAGGTCTAGGGTTTCACAAATTTAGTCTTCAAAATGTCCAATAATGCCAGCAGGCACATGAGGATGCTTCAAATAAAGTTTCACTGCAAAAAAGTCATCATCGCGATATTTGATCATGATTCTTCTTCAAAACTCTGTTTTGAAGAAAAATCGTCCATTTTATCTTTTGTAATAAACATAATGTAAGTTTCAAAGTTTCTTCAGTTGTGAAATTATTCAGGCACAGCCCTGGTTGCCTTTGCCGAATCCAATGCCAGCTATCCCTGCAAAAAATAGACAATAATTTCATCATTCAGCTCAAAAAAGTCAAAGAGGAAACAAGCAAAACAGAGTTTATTTTAAAAAAGTATAAAGTGCCAAAGTCTGCAACATTAGAAATGGGGTTTTCAAAAGAAAAATCAAAGTCCTCCGTGTATATAAGACATTTTCATATTCAACAAATTCATTTGCACAAGGAGACATCATTAAGCTAAGTCAAACTTGGGAGGAAAGCAAAGTCAGTGTTAAAACCAAGACTGTGTGTGAAATCACCTGCGCGGTGCATTGGGTGAAGGTGGCGGCGCATATAAAGTGCGCAGTGCATAGGTCCACTTTGCACAGTGTATTTTTGTTCCTGCGCAGCGCATATAAAATGCGCGGCGCACTGGGTTGTGCGCGCGGCGCATAGGGTTGGAACACCAAATTTTTTCCACTGCTCCACAAAAACTCAAATCAACTCGGTTATTTTTGTTCAAGTAAGTTTATGAGATGTTGTAATTTCCATTTAAACAATATTTGGTGTGGTTAGAGATTGGATATGAGAGTTGAATGTCAAAAGCCAAACCCTATCATCTTGTTAAAGAAATGCCTCTTTAGGGTTTTGAAGTTGGAGTTTCAAAATTTGTTTTGGTGCCAAAAATTTTCTTCCCTCACTTGGTTTCTTCATCCCTCTCACTATTATCCTATTATTTCAGTCTATTCCCTTATCTCCCTATATCCCTAAAGTCACTCAATACTTATTTCATCCCTTATCCCTTTCATATTCAAAGTGATTTATTCCTAAGTCTCATTTTCCTGTCCCTAAGCTACTTCATTCCCTATCACTCTCCCTCTCCCATATCATTTGCAAAAATTCCTTAATCCCAAATCCCCAAATAGTCAAGTGACTATCCTCATACTGCTAATTTCACTTGATTGAACCACTTTTTTCCCACTGTCCTATTTCCCCACAGTTCCTCTCCATTTGGCACACTTGGAAATTTGAGGCAACGACACCAAATTCTCATTTCTCATTTTCAACAAGCCAAACATACACCTTGTAACACCATGGAGACGGATAATGATTCATCATATGAGCAAGACAGTGATCCCATCACTGAACTGCATGCACCAAGAAGGCATTAAGGCGGTGTAAAAAGTATGATAAACTCCAAATCTTGGCCGAAACTTCTTTGGTTGAGCATAGTGCTTGATCAAGGACCTTCAGTTTTGTCAATTTTGAATTTTTTAGCCTAAACACAGATTTTCCTACCCGACGCGTAACGCCATTTGGCACGCGCTTATAATTGATAGCTCTTCAAGGGGAAAGCTTTACATTTCTAGATTTTTTATGAAAAGTTATGCATGCTCATGGATTACCTAAGGATTTCATCAAGTTCTGGGTTGCCTAAAGGGTCAAAAACACCCTAAAAATGGCCTTTCTGCCACTTTTTTTCACAGACAGGAAGCAATGTTGGGAGATTAAACTTTTGGAGGGGAAAATGGCAACCAAATCCAGAAATTTTACTTGGGTTGGAAAGCAGACAAGCAAGGCTTTCCAACGAGCTATCATGAGCTCAATTTTGACTTCAGGAAGGGCCTCAAAATCAGCTCCAAAATTGTGCTACGCATACAGATTCCAGGCGCGTCGCATAGAGGAATTTGGCCTATTTTTCACTCAACAGCTCAGAATTTCGCCTAGTTTTGGCCATTTTCACTTTTTCATGTAACTCTTGATGTAATTTGATGTAATTTCATGATAATGATGTAATTTTGGCACATTTTTACTCATTCTAGAAGATTCATTCACCAAAAGGTGAAATGTAAGTGAATGGATCAGTTTCCTAGCATATAGAGGCAAGTTGTTTCATTGCCTATTTTCTAGTTCATAGTTTAGATATGGTTGAAATAGCTCCTAGAATGATGAGCTCGACCCCTAGAGGCATGGGAATGGGTTAGGCTTGTCTATATCTTGTATTTTCTCAATCATTTTCAGGGGTTGGAAACTTGGGATTGCTTGGCACTTCATTGTACATTTCATTCTGCAATTTTGGCAAAGGAATAGACCAGGGTTTTGCAACACTATTTGGGATCCTTGTGGCTCTGTGTTTTGATGGTGTTTTTCTCTATGTATTTTTAAGTTCACTGATGTTTATGTGTATCATTTTCCCTTCTCTTTTCTTCTTAGATTAAACAAATCAGTGTTAAAGTTGGAATTCATTGGATTGCCCTGCTCTGCCTTTAGTTTTGTTTAATTTTACATGTTTTCATCTGTTTGAGGAGGACTCTTGAGACCCTCTTGCCCTCTTCAGCTCCTCACCGGTTTGATCCATCCATTCAATCAATCTAAAGCATCAAAACTATTTCCTTCCTTGCCCCAATCAGAACTCTGCAAAAACTAAGCCTAATCCCCGCACCTAAAACTACCTTTCCCTTTGATCCAACAAAAACCCCCAAAAACATAATTAAAATCCTTCACTTATATACCTAGCCTAAAATTAGCTTTTATTTCAGTCATCTCAAGCCCTATTGATTAATTTTCACTGAGATTGACCCGGAGAGAGCCCTCTCCTGTTCTGGTAGGGCTAGCTACCAGACTGAGCGTGGTTTGATGTTACCCTAAACTCTGCCTTCCTTCAGCCTGAGGTAGATTTAGGCAATAACATAGTGGCAAACATACTCATACTAGGGAAGAAAATGGTTTGCTTGTTGGTGTTATTTTTTTTATAAGATACAGACGGAGCCTGAAGTTATGCCAGGTAGCCTTTGAAATGCTCTTGCTTTGCATTAGCGAAAGTAGATAAACGATGCTTCATTCAATCTCCGGTCTAGTTTGTAAACGTAACATCTAACTTGTAAGTTGCCCCAGTATATGTATCAAGTTAGATCTGATGGTTGATGGTGGACAATGATCAGACATAAGAAGGCAGAAATCATTCACCTGGTGATTCCAACTCAATGTAGAGACTCCATTGGAGGACTAACTCTTTCTCTGAGAAAATGGAAGGATATTACACTAAGTTCAGGTATCCAAAGTGGAATAGTATTCAGGATCTAGTATGCTTTCTTGTTAATTAATTATTTTCTATTCTTGAAGCTGTCCTGAAAGTTTTTCATAATTTATTATATGATAAAGGTGATCAAAATCTTCACTCGACCCATTCAAAAAGTGTAAATACGGAGATTCCCTTTGATCCTGGCCTCCTTACTTTTCCCACATCTTATGATGACTCTCTTCAGAGTGATGAGCCCAAAGAGAAAAAAACTGATCCCGTAGCTCTTGTATATACTCCTACACATTTTATAGTCCCAGATAGGTATAAACCTCTTGTTTTACCTTTTGTTCTCCATGCGTTCCTTGAAAATTATCACCTATATTTGCCGAGATTTGATGGTGAATATAACAATGTCAATGCTGAGCAACATGTGCAGAATGTTGAGACTTTTCTAGGCCTTTTTGAAGTTGATGAAGAAGATGTTAGTATTAGGCTTTTTTTCTCTTTCTTTTCAACGCAAAGTCAAGTGTTGGTTCAAAGCCCTGCCTGATGCGAGCATCTCATATTTCCAGCAGTTTGTCAAAGTTTTCCTCGACAGGTGGGTGATCGGACAGAACCCTTTCCTTATTTTAGACGAGTATGCCCAGCGGAAAAGACAGTCAGGGGAGACAGTACAACAGTTTTCCGCTAGATTCAATCGAGTCTATTATTCGATACTTGTCGATATAAGACCCCCTCCTGGCTCGGCCCTTTTACATTATCCAGGTGCTTTTGATCCGGAAATGGAGTTTCAGCTGAGAGAAAAGAATGTTGCAACACTTGAAAAGATACATAATAGTGCAGTAGATGTAGAGGCTCATTTGCTGATCCGAAGAGCAAGGCTGAAGGAAGAAGAAAAGAAGAATGTTGCAGAGCACCTGACACCTTCAGAGGAAAAGCTTGACCTTTTGGTAAATGCAGTAGAAGAGATGGTGCAGAAAATAACTGCAAAAAATGAAAATGACGTTCATGAACAAGTGGTTGATCCAAAACATTTTGTTTCTTATCCCAGTTGTCATAGATCTGATAATGATTGTTTTGTAGATCATCTTGGAGAAGAGAGATCTGTTGATTTGACATGTATGCTTGATGATTTGCCTCAGTTTGATCAGTATGATGATGATTATGTTATCCAAACAGAAGCTAATCTTGCAGATAAATCAACAGCTAGTTTGTGGAGGGAGGAAGTTCACTTTCAGCAGCTCAAGTACAATGATCAACCGATGCATATCAGCTATGACAATGATGAAGAAAGTTCAGCAAATTTTGAAGTAAGTGAAGGATCTTTGCCTTTTTGTTTTGATTCATTTAAGTTCATCAGAGACAACTTCCATGCAATCAGAAATCAACTGTCAAGGAGTCTTGATTTGGACCATCTTGAGGGCAATGAAAACCTTGTTCAAGACTTCTCATATTCAGATTTACAGCCCCCGAAAGCCATTGATTGTCAAGTTGCAGATGAGGACTTGGAAGCTGGCACATATGATCAAAGGATACAAGATGACTCCGTGCCATTTTGTTTTGAATCATTTCAGTTTTTGAAGGGCAAATTGCATAGTAAATCGTAAAATGAGCAGCCTGTAGGAAATCAACAATCTATCAGTTTTAATGTTGAGGATGAGACAGATAGCGAAATTCTTCAGCAAGTTGTTAATGAGAAATCTTCCCCTGAAACGATTGATGAAATAATTTTGGATACAAAACCCTCCCTAGCTCCAGATTTGCAGCCACCAAATGCAATAGAAGGTCAGATTACAGACGAATGCGTGGAAGCTGAAATACATGATTTAATGATGCAAGAGGATTCTGTACCCTTTTGTTTCGAAGCATTTCAATTTATAAAGCAGAATCTTCGTAATATCTCTAAAGAAAAAGATGAACATCCAGTAGGATGTCATACAGTTTCAATGGATACATCGCAGCAGTCTTCTCAAGTTTTTGATGATCCTATTGCTCGTGTGTTGGATGATGTTTGCTGTAAAAGTTATTCTCCATTGGCTAACCATGTACCAAAAAATAATGTTGATAATAATCTTATTCAAAATTCGCCTTCATCATCTTGTTTAACAGATTTTTCATTACAAAGCCCATATCAAGGTTTGCATTCATATGAGGAGATTGATAAAGGAGACTTTTGTTCAGTTTGGAATCAACAACAGAGTTTGGTTATTCACAAAATTTAGGATCCTTTTGACAGCCTGCTGTTGTCACCAAAGAAAGACAACACAGATGTAAGGAAGATCTTAATATCCAGCTATGAAGTTTACCTGGACCAGAGTAGTAATGTGTTAATGGAAATCAATAGCTACGTTTATGAAGATCCTTTCGCAGTATTCTTGAAGTCATCCAGTCAATTCATGCTTTGCAAGTTTATCAGCAGTCAACTTGATTCCAAGTTTCCATGGGAGTTGCCTTTCGATTCTTCCCTTTTCCTGCGCATCAGAAAGCATTTGGGAAGAAATAAAGTAGCAGCCAGGATGCTTACATGGTTGCATTAGCTATTCCATTTCACTTGATCGGGTGGTGAAAAGAACAATTAGAGTAGGTTTGATGAATAAGCTCAATTATGAGCATCTTTCCAGTTTGTTAGTTATGTTTTAGTCATGTTTGATTTTATTATGGTTTTCAGTTTTAGCCTTGAGTCAGATTCAGTCTGCATAATGTTAGTTTTCGTGTTTTGACTCCATTGCCCAATTGTTACACCATTTTTTGGTCATCTAACCTATTATCATTAGATGGACCAAAGTACACCATGTAAGACCAATTTTAACCTAAGTAAAATTGCCTTCACTATGTTAAAACAGGAAACCCCAAAAGGAAATATTAAACAAACCTATATTTGTTTGATTTCCCTCATGGAATAATTAATTAAACCATAATTTAATTATTATTCCCAGTCATGTTTAACCCAAAATCAAAGAAATTAATTAGATAAACCTTTATTTATCTTATTATTTTCTAGGAATAATCATTTAAACCTTATTTAGATGATATTCCTTGTTAAATATGACGAAATCACCCACAAATAATTAAATAAATCACTATTTATTTAATTATCTTTCAACCACTTCCTTAAATAATTAAATAAATCATTATTTATTTGATTATCTTCTAACCGCTTCCTTAAAAGATAAATAAATCATTTATTTATTTATTTTTGACAAATTAAGGGATTTGACCCAAGTCAAATACCTTTTCCCTCCAACAAATATAATAAAATATTCCATAAAAAGTGGATCTAGATGTGGTTAACCCATGCACCAAGATCTAGAATGACCCAATATTTTGTTATAAATAGGAGGGTTTTTCCTACCATTCCTCACCTTTTGTTGCCTATTAGATCACTGTGGATCTATACACTTGGTCACCATTTTCTGCCATTTGCTGTGTGAGCTCCCTTTGAGTTCCATTCTTTGTGTGGGTTTTCTACACCAACAAGAGAGAGAAATCTTAGATCTGAAGTGCTAAGGACTTCCAAGAACCCATCCCACTGAGGAGAATTGGATACGCCTTCTTGTTTTCCTCCCAGGTGCCCAATTAATATAAAAATTCTTTCAAAAATTGTTCTTGTCTTGTCTATTGGTATATGGAGCAAACCCTTGTTTTTTCTGCTTAATGTCTTTCCATGCATAGATCTGGTTTTTGTAGCTCTTTTATGTTCAACTAACCGCAGATCTGAAGATATTGGCAGCCACTTTTGTTGTTAGGGCTATTAGTTATGCGTAGCTAAAGTGGTCATTTTTCGTACACTTCGACAAAGGATTCATACTAACAAATGGCGACTCCACACGAGTTTTAATTTACGACCGCTATCGTTTTTCATATTCCTGCATATCCAGCTACTTCAGACCCTAGGGTTTCTTTTCAGCTGTTTATTTTTCCTATTTTTATGTTGTTTTCCTCACATAAAACCCTAAAACATTCAAATTTCTAACTTCCGTGTGTTTCTAGCGCTATTGCGCAGGTAAGCGACACCAGCCGCAACTGAGACGGCAACTTTTCTGAAAATCTGCCGCCGAGACAACCGGAACAGGGGGTCACACTTTTTGGCCCATAACCTGCGACCTGGACCTCCAGGTCACACTTTTCTGCCCCTTTTCTGCGACCTGCACTGAAAACAGGTCAGAACCTGCGACCTGCCATTTTTTCAGTGATTTTTCTGCAATTTTTCTGGGTTCTGCTGCAGCTTCTATCAGGGTCTTCCAGCCTCTGTTTTAGCCCGCTTTGACCTGGTTTTCATATTTTTTAGCTCATCTAAGTGGGAACCTAGCTCCCTAGGGCTTCAGTACCCTCCACTTTTTGTGGAAGAGTTTTTAGCTGTTTCAGCCTCTTTTTTTCTGAGTTTCAGCTCCCCCTTGTCCAGATCTATTACCTCCTTTTCAGATCCCTTTAAATCAGCCTCTCTTCCTTTCAAATCACCTCTTGTCATTTTGTTTGGACCTCTCTTTAGGACCTCCTCCCTGTCCTTTCCGCTTTTTGCTGATTTCCTCCCTTTTTCCAGCCACCTTGCCTCTGTCTCTTGGCTGTGATCTGCACCTCTTTTCAGCAGTCTTATCCTCTAGATCACTGTCCCTTTTTGAACTTAGATCTATTGGCCTCTTGTCTGTCTGTTTTTCCTAGATTTTTTTTTTCCCTTTTTTAGCTGAGTTTTGAGAGACCCGCCTTCTTGGGTTAGATAGATGCACAAGTAACTGTTAATTTTCTGTTATTGCAGCATTATATACTGTTCTCTGTAGGTTTATTTTCAGTTACGCAGCACACTTTTTTCTTGCTCTCAAAACGGAAAGGGTTTGAAAATTAAAATTAACGCATGCCACACACTTAACGCATGCCACACATCGACCCTAAGAAGAAGCGCCCGGTTAACACCGCCGCAAAGACTCTAAAACCGTCCGTCACCGCACCTTTTTTGCTCCTCGACCTCACTTTCTTGTCCCTCTCCCTTTCGCTCTCTGCCTCCCACTTTCTCTGCCGTCATCGCGCCCCAAGGCGCCTTCGGGAGACTTCTTGGCCTTCACCTCGGGGCCCGGTCGACCACCTGCCTCCCCTCTTCCGTCGTCAAGCCGCTCCTCTTCTGCGTCCGCACTTCCGACTCTCTCCTAATTCACTCCAAGTTCATTTCTCCTCTCAGCATTCGTCACCTTTCACCATGTTTCTTCTTCAAGGCCTAACATTAGCGGTGCTCCAGGCCCTAATGCCAGAACCACTACTAGCGGAACCGCCACAGGAACTACCTCGGCCATACCCTTGCTGCCGTATATTGCAGGCCTCAGCCTCCCCGATTTCAATTAGTTGATCAATGACCCTATCTGCCACGATGTTGGTTGGCCTGCTATGCCAACCAAGCTCCCCTCCGACATCCCTAAGTTTGAAGGCCAAGCTGGAGAAGATCCAACCAATCATGTCTGATCTTTCCACATGTGGTGTTCCTCCAATTCCATTACCGATGACTCCATCCGTCTTCGTTTGTTCCAACGCACGCTTATCGGTGAAGCTTCTAAATGGTATATTGAACAAGCCACCTCTTCCCCTACCACCTTTGCGACCCTTGCCCAAGCCTTTTTGTCTTATTTCCAGCTCCCTCTCCAATACGACATTGGCACGGAGCTCTTGACTTCCTTCAAGCAATCCTCTTCAATCCGCCTTTCCGCCCATGTTCAGGAATGTCGAAGAAGATGGAGCTTATGTCAAGCCCCTCCCTTCGAAGATCAGGTTTACATGGACTGGTTCCTTCGCACCCTCTTAGCTCCTATCGGCAAAGATGTCGCCTCTCACTTTCCTCAATGCCAGAAGAAACGCCTCAAATAGCCTTGAAATATGACTGATCTCGCTCGATCTAGACTGTGTTTGCTAAGATTTCTTCCTGACCTCCCCAGGCCCGGCGGTGCTAATGCCCCAGGGGCATCTCATTCCGCCGACGGTATCGTTGGAGCCCTTTCCCATCTGTACGCTCAACCTCCTATGGGCTATGGTCTCCCTCAGTGAGGGGCCAGCACCTCTAGCACTCTTCCCCCTCCCGGTAGCATGTATCTAGGATACAACATGCCTCCTCCTTTTGCCCAACCTCATGCTTACCTCAATGTTGCCCAACCTAACCATTACCCTTGTCACGCGGCTGAGTGGTATATCCCGACGCCTGCTTCCATCTCATGCCTCCTCAAAACATAACGGCTTACAGCCCCCTCTAGGGCAAGTATTTGCACAGCAGGGCGCGACTAATCCCCCTTCTTCTCAAAGAAGGTGGAGAGGCAATCCAAATCAATCTGCCCCTGGTACTCGTGGACCCAATCCTCAAGGTTTTGACCCTAACACTACTAACCAGCAACAGGGCACTCAGCCCAAGCTGGACAAGCCTCTTCGTACAAATAAGCCTTGTTTGTGTTGCAGTGTTTATGGCCATTACACCCACAATTGTCCCCTCTTACCCCAGATGCGGCAGATGTGGGAGTCTCAAGCCACATTACGCGGACAACACACCTCCCCTCGTGCTCCTCCTAATGTGGCCACTACAGCAAGGCCCATGTTGGTCCTTCTGACGAGATTCGTAGCTACAACCTCTGACGGCCAGTGTGCCTCCCCCTTCCCTTTGGTTCCTCAAGTTACAGATCCTCATGACAGACCACTCCGATCCTAACCGGCCCGTCGATCTTCACCCTTCAAACTCGGTCTACCGTTCCTACCCAAGCCTCTGCTCGATGCCTTGCAGGCCTCCTTCTCCAAGTTCTCTGAGAGCCTCTTTCGACATCCAGTGGCCCCTTACATATCCCTCAACCCAAAGTTGAGGTTCATACCAAGATTCCTAAAGGACCCCTACGTCGAAACGCTGCTTCCGGTCGAGCTGCTCATTCGTATAGTATAGTAGATGATTTGGCGCAATCTCCTGCTGCCATTTCCACACTGGAACTCCTCCAGTCGTGCCCTTCCCAAAAGAAGGCTCTACTATCTGCCGTGGGCACTGTAGATCCTGCTGACGACCAAATGATTGTTTTCGACACCACTCAATCGGACCATCCCCCTCTTCCTGCTTCCGTCGCCTTCCAAATCCCAGTCAAAATCCGCAACACCAACATTTCGCGCTGTATAATTGATGAGGGGGCATCCACTTGTGTGATGTCTGCTTCGGTTTGGAAGCAACTCGGATCCCCTGAGCTGGCCCCTTCCACGATCACCCTTCGAGCGTGGGACGGCCATGCCTCCCAGCCCATTGGCCTTTTTCGTAATTTTCCTATCACCCTCGCCGGTAAGACTGTTTGCGTTGACGTCGAAGTCATAGACGCCCCGCTAGACTACAACATTCTATTGGGGCGAAGCTACACCTATGCTATGTCTGCTGTCCCATCCGCGGTTTTCCGCAAGATGTCTTTCCCACATAATGGAAAGATAGTCACCATTGACCAGTTGACATATCATGAGCCAAAATCTCAGACCTCACCTGAGACGACCATCTCTTCTGTAGCCAACAAGCAAACCGTCGATTCCTTGACCAGTGTCTCCCCCGACGTTTAAAAATATTCCTCCCTGCTTGGAACTTTTCCTAATCTCCTCCTCCAATCACCGATCCCACCATCGAATGTTTACATGATGCAATTGTCTCGAAGCTGTCCGTAGCGCCGCCTCGGTTAGTCGAAACCTCCCTCGCCCTCCGCTAACCCGCTCCTAGCCTCTTCATCTCGGCACTCGACCTCCTTCTCGCCCTCCCCCCACAAATGTATCCCGAACCCCTTTATCCTCCCGGACTGCTCCCTGTGCCTTAACCATCTCGGAGCCGTCCCTCCTAGTCATTTCCCTGCTGGGCAGATACCTTTCCTGGCTCCCCCTCCCGGAGTATATTCTGTCCCTGTCATGGCCACCCTCTCTCTCCCTAACCTGACCTTGGGCATCCCGGTCTGGTACCTTGATCCCCCAGCCACCACCCCTCCTGGTCACCCCAAACCCTATATGGCTTTGACACCAGTTCAGCCGGTCCCCCTCGCTTCCTCTGTTGCCACTGTGCCCCCAGCACCTCCGCAGGACCCTTCTCCTGTCATGACGGCTCCTGGAAAGAAAAGCAAAGCCCGCAAAGGGGCACCCAAAGACAAGACCACCACGACTAACCTGACCCCTCCTCCGCCCACAAAGCCTTGTGCCTTATGTGATGTCACCGGTCATGCCACCCATGCTTGTCCCGAGTTGCCCCGTATTCAGCCCATGGTTAAAGTCGCGTTCCCCGAGTCTACAATCCCCGAAGCCTCCATTCCTTCTTCGTCCGTAACCAAGAACCCTAAGACTCTCCGCACCAACAAACCCTGTGCTTTGTGCGGCATTCATGGCCATTACTCCCACCATTGCCCTCACCTGACGCATTACCGCGCTTCTTTAGAGGTGGTCCGAGAGTATGAGGTTGAACAAAATCAATCCGCCTCTCCCATCCTCGCGCAGTATGCTTCAGGTTAGCCTGAGGATCCCCCCGCTCCCATCGACATTCCCCCCCCTGATGTTAAGATGACGGAGTCTACTGTAACCATTCTTTACCTATCCTCCTCTGCGCGACACTTGGAGCCTAGTCCCCCTGCATCCTCCCCTGTTGTGTCCCCTGATCACCCCTTTTCTACCCATACACGAGATCACTCCACCCATGTCTCTGTTGACCTCTGCAGCCCGAGCCCTCACCATACTTCCGATAGCCCTCATATACCACCCTCTAGTTTGTATATGAGTCATAGTCATCCGGCTCCTTGCACTCCCTCCCGCAGTTGCCGCCCGATGTCTTCTGTGCACTCACGCTACCGTCATTGCCTCTCCTCCCCTCATTTGTTGTCTTGTAACACCATTCCGCAGGACCCCCCGTCCACACCCTTTATCGGTTACGCCGATGGTGCAAGTCGTTACTCCCGGAATATAGCCTCGGCAGGTTGGGCCATCTTCACCCCCTTGCATGCCCTTTTTCTCTCTAACGGGGTTTGCATTGGTTCTGCCACCAACAATCAGGCCGAATATGATGCAGTGCGTGGTCTCTTAGTCGATGCCCTCTTTCATCGCATCCTCCATCTGCACGTTCGTTTGGATTCCCTACTTCTTGTAATGCAACTAAATGGTGTTTATCGTGTGCATAACCCTGTGTTGTTTAGACGCTATTTACGAGTGAAACTCTTGATACGTGCATTTGAAACCATAACTTTCAACCATGTACCTCGAGAACAGAATCACTATGTAGATAGTATTGCAAACGATGTTCTAGATTGGCATTTATCACACGCATTTCATACAAGAAAATAACATTCATAATCATTAAAAATGATGCATATCCATAATATGTGTCGCAAAAACATGTGTTTAGAGTCCATCTACTCTGATACATACGACATGCCCATAGCATGTTACAAAAAACTCAAAACTGGGGGCACCACCTGCCCCTACATACACACTACGGGGCACCACATGCCCCACACCTAATCACTATCTGGCAGATCCCGAGCCAATGGCTCTGCCCTTGCAGCCTGTAGATCATGTATCCCCTGATCGGCCATCGCCATGCGCCGCATAACCCCTCACCATTCCGAGGGTAGACCAATACATGGCTCTATGTACTGGTCGTCTAAGTCCTGCCACCCACGCTCTGATACTCCGGTCAGCAACCTTTCGCATCTACGGCGGATGTCCTCTAGAAGGGCGGCTGCATCCTCATTTTGCGCTGCTCTCGACCCACTCGGACCTGCAGCTCCAGCTGCTGCCGGTCGTCCCATATATATGGCCGGTTTTACCGGCGCTATATCTGCATACCAACAATACATGAATCAGTACCCTAGCTACTATTCAAAAAACTGTAACATGCCCATACAAGAATAGCAATCTGTCACTTACCATCGGGCCCCCAGACTCGACTAGGAGGAAGTGGCAGGTCCGGATCTCCACAATAACTCATCCCACTATAGGGATAGTCATCTATGTATAACGAAATCTGATCCCAATGGGCAAAAAACTCAGGTCGAAACACTCGCCAGATCGCCACTCCCCCTCCTCTGCACAGTAGCCGCCCCCACCGGCGCATCCTGGGCTCTCTCGGGCCCCCATCTGGAAGCTGTACACGAGGCCGCAAGGTCGGGATCTTCTCAAAGAAGAAGGCGCACAATAAACTCCCATACGAGAAATCGTGGTTCACTTGCCGCTTGCAGAGCAACAAATGTCGTTTTAACGACACCAGCATCATTTGGGCCCACCCATAGTAGGTCCCACTCAACACACTCTCTACCAGCATCATCTGCCCCCCGGTGATGTGATGGAACGTCTGGTTGCCCAGGATACATAGCACAGCTGCGGCCACTGCATGGGTTTCTAGCCTCTCTAGATCCCCGATCGGTATCCGAGTCCCCTTGACTTGGAGACCCGGTTGACAATGTCGTTCCACAAACTCCATGATATGCCGCCCCCGCGGTAATACTGGCTGCGTGTTTCCTACCATCCCCAGTGGTGGGAGACCCGTCAGGAAATATACATCCTGGACCGTCAGTTCGATCCTGTGCCCCTGCACTACAAATACCTCATGCTCCGGATCCCAATAACTGATAATCCGAGCCAACAAGGGCGCTCCTGCTCTCATCAACGGGTTCTCCAAAAACTTTAGAACCCCAAATCTGGCCAACACACGACGGACACCCTGATCTGCCTGGATCTCTGCCCGTAATGTATCCAGGTCTCTCTCTCTCTAGTTAACCCGTAAATCTGCCATACCTGCACAAAAACATCATCTTTGTCAGCATACAGATCGGGAATACCATAACCAAACACAAAACCCAAATCCCAGCCATAAAACAGCACCAAAACCCCCTCATCTCCCAGGTCGCAGTTTTCTGCCCAATTCAGGACCAGTTCGCAGCTTTTGCCCTGAAACCTGCGTCCCAGGTCGCACTTTTTGGCCCAAAAAGTGCGACCCGGCCGTAGAGATGAAGGAGGGTATGTTTCTGGGATTTTGGGCCCTAAACTGAAATTTCAATCCATCAAAATGAAAGAGTAAGGTTAGGCCTCTTACCTGCAACTGACGGATATCGATTCCAACGATCGGTTTGTTCACTATGCTCGCCGCAAGATTTAGGGCCTTCTCTCCTCTCTACATTCACCACAGCAACAATAGAAAATGAGTGGATTTGGAGGGAAAACTGCCTTATTAAAAGAGAACCCCTGTTTCCTCTTTTGGCTGCTGCGACCTCACCGTAGCCCCGTTTGATAAACCGTCTGTGCCGTTGGAAAGCTCTCACCGAGCCCTCAAATGGGTATCTGTTAGTTTTTCATGATCTGATACTTCACCAGGACACATTTTGTCCAAGAAGGGTCACTCCCCCTCTCATTAAAATCGAATTTCCTCACTTACGACACTTGTACTCGGGGCACCACTTCGCCTCCTTACTTTTCTTTGTTCGTGTTAATTTTCATCATGAGTTCCCACCTTGTACTCATGTTTTCATGGTCCCCCATTGGGCCTTTACTGTGTGGCAGCACTATCGCATCACCCTTGTTTAGAGCATCCAAGCTGAGTCATCATTGCATTCATGTGTCTATCCCGAGTCCCTTGGTACCCCGCTATAGCCCTCTATCCTTCATTGCTTGGTCTCTCTCTTGTGTCGCATCTTATGACCTTCAGTCCCACTATCCCCTATCCCTTATGATATTGTGTCAGTCGTTTCCATGTCATTCATGCTCTTTATGCTCTAACAAGGGAAGTCATCCATTCGCTACTCAGTCCTCTCCATTTCACCATCATCATTAGTGTCAGTCTGTCCATCGCTCCACTATTTTCTCTCGTGCCTTAGTTGAGGACGTCTCATGGCCTCACCTATGGCGGACCTCCTTCTGTCGACATCAGCTCATTCTTTCCAGAAGTCAGGTCTAGAGAGCAGTGTACCTTGGTTCCATCTTCCACTCTTGTTCGGTGCCTCGGATCAGGCAAAGGGATCTCTCGTTTCCCTTTGATTTGATTGTTTCTCCAGCTCCTTTCAGCATGTTCGAGATCTGTATACTGGATGGTCCAGTGATCCAGCAGCAGCTCTTGATGATTCCCAGGTGTGTGTGAGATGTCTCAACCCTCATGAGGGGGTGGCCCTGCAGGTAGCCCCCCACATGCCCGGATGACCTCTTCCTTGCAGCCTTCGATGCAGCTCCAGATATTTGATGATGTTGGCCGTAGCCACTTGCAGCACCTCTTTGATTTGCATGTATCAGTAAGATTTTGTGAGCCCTTCCCCATTTTACAGGGGGCATTTGGGTTGTATTTGTATCTCATGTACTCAGATATTATTGTACAAGTCCTGGCTGTTATCCCAGGCACAACATGTATATGGGATTCTTCATTGTATTTTTATCTGGCTCATGATTATGCCAGCTGTACTTTATGGTTCGGTCCCTTGTTTACTAGACACACTATTCTTTTGTACTTTGTCTCGGCAGGCATAGGTATGCCTCCCCTACCGCCTTCAGCACAGGTACCCTCTCATAAAAAAGAGACTTGTTGCACCTGCGAGTCTCGTCTCCTCAAGGTCTAGTTCTTCAGCACACTATCTACCTTGCATTTCTCTCTCTGAATTCCCTTTTGTTGTCTAGTGATTAAGTTCTTACAATGTACTTCGGTCATACGATTTGCTCCTGACACTCGCACGCTAGGGGGCAATCTGTTACACCATTTTTTGGTCATCTAACCTATTATCATTAGATGGACCAAAGTACACCATGTAAGACCAATTTTACCCTAAGTAAAATTGCCTTCACTATGTTAAAACATGAAACCCCAAAAGGAAATATTAAACAAACCTATATTTGTTTGATTTCCCTCATGGAATAATTAATTAAACCATAATTTAATTATTATTCCCAGTCATGTTTAACCCAAAATCAAAGAAATTAATTAGATAAACCTTTATTTATCTTATTATTTTCTAGGAATAATTATTTAAACCTTATTTAGATAATATTCCTTGTTAAATATGACCAAATCACCCACAAATAATTAAATATATCATTATTTATTTAATTATCTTTCAACCACTTCCTTAAATAATTAAATAAATCATTATTTGTTTGATTATCTTCTAACCGCTTCCTTAAAAAGATAAATAAATCATTTAATTATTTATTTTTGACAAATTAAGGGATTTGACCCAAGTCAAATACCTTTTCCCTCCAACAAATAATAATAAAATATTCCATAAAAAGTGGATCTAGATCTGGTTAACCCATGCACCAAGATCTAGAATGACCCAATATTTTGTTATAAATAGGAGGGTTCTTCCTACCATTCTTCACCTTTTGTTGCCTATTAGATCACTCTGGATCTATACACTTGGTCCCATTTTTCTACCATTTGCTGTGTGAGCTCCCATTGAGTTCCATTCTTTGTGTGGGTTTTCTACACCAACAAGAGAGAGAAATCTTAGATCTGAAGTGCTGAGGACTTCCAAGAACCCATCCCACTAAGGAGAATTGGATACGCCTTCTTTTTTTCCTCCTAGGTGCCCAATTAATATAAAAATTCTTTCAAAAATTGTTCTTGTCTTGTCTATTGGTATATGGAGCAAACCCTTATTTTTTCTGCTTAATGTCTTTCCATGCATAGATCTGGTTTTTGCAGCTCTTTTATGTTCAACTAACCACAGATCTGAAGATATTGGCAGCCACTTTTGTTGTTAGGGCTATTAGTTATGCGTAGCTAAAGTGGTCTTTTTTCGTACACTTCAACAAAGGATTCATACTAACACCAATGGATGAAGGCACTGTCTGCTCTCCCAAAGATTGGCAGTCCTTGGCACCTCCAAGGAGCTACCATCCCCATTGGAGCCAATGTTAGAGTCGGTCTCTTCATCCCTCCGTCAGATATCAAAATCTCTTTTGTTGCATTTAATTTTAGGTGTCTCATTCAATTCAGTCATCTGCATTCCGTTATGGGCATGGATTTTCTGATGGTAGGGATATTTTTACTCATGTTCCTCATGTCTTGTACTTGCTGGTCCAATTCTATTCATCGAAATCATTTACAGTCATTTACAGTCAATGTTTGGTCTTTAGGTGGGAAAAGAGTCATTTCAATCTTTAGGTCTAGGGTTTCGCAAATTTAGTCTTCAAAGTGTCCAATAATGCCAGCAAGCACATGAGGAAGCTTCAAATAAAGTTTCACTGCAAAAAAATCATCATCGCGATATTTGATCATGATTCTTCTTCAAAACTCTGTTTTGAAGAAAAATCATCCATTTTATCTTTTGTAATAAACATAATGTAAGTTTCAAAGTTTCTTTAGTTGTGAAATTATTCAGGCGCAACCCTAGTCGCCTTTGCCGAATCCAATGCCAGCTATCCCTGCAAAAAATAGACAAGAATTTCATCATTCAGCTCAAAAAAATCAAAGAGGAAACAAGCAAAACAGAGTTTATTTTAAAAAAATATAAAGTGCCAAAGTCTGCAACATTAGAAATGGGTTTGTCAAAATAAAAATCAAAGTCCTTCGTGTATATAAGACATTTTCATATTCAACAAATTCATTTGCACCAAGAGACATCATTAAGCCGAGTCAAACTTGGGAGGAAAGCAAAGTCAGTGTGAAAACCAAGACTGTGTGTGAAATCACCTGTGCGACGCATTGGGTGAAGGTCGCGGCTCATATAAAGTGCGCGGCGCATATAAAGTTCGAGACGCATAGGTCCACTTTGCACAGTGTATTTTTGTTCCTACGCGGCGCATAGGGCCGGAACACCAAATTTTTGCCACTGCTCCACAAAAACTCAAATCAACTCGATTCTTTTTGTTCAAGTAAGTTTATGAGATGTTGTAAATGCCATTTAAACAATATTTGGTGTGGTTAGAGATTGGATATGAGAGTTGAATGTCAAAAGCCAAACCCTATCATCTTGTTGAAGAAATGCCTCTTTAGGGTTTTGAAGTTCAAGTTTCAAAATTTGTTTTGGTGCCAAACTTTTTCTTCCCTCACTTGGTTTCTTCATCCCTCTCAATGTTAACCTATTATTGTTGTCTATTCCCTTATCTCCCTATATCCCTAAAGTCACTCAATACGTATTTCATCCCTTATCCCTTTCATATTCAAAGTGATTTATTCCTAAGTCTCATTTTCCTGTCCCTAAGCTACTTCATTCCCTATCACTCTCCCTCTCCCATATCATTTGCAAAAATTCCTTAATCCCAAATCCCCAAACAGTCAAGTGACTATCCTCATACTTCTAATTTCACTTGATCGAACCACTTTTTTCCCACTGTCCTATTTCCCCATAATTCCTCTCCATTTGGCACACTTGGAAATTTGAGGCAAAGACACCAAATTCTCATTTCTCATTTTCAACAAGCCAAACACACACCTTGTAACACCATGGAGATGGACAATGATTCATCATATGAACAAGACAGTGATCCCATCACTGAATTGCATGCACCAAGAAGGCATTAAGGCGACGTAAAAAGTATGACAAACTCCAAATCTTGGCTGAAACTTCTTTGGCTGAGCATAGTGCTTGATTAGGGACCTTCAGCCCAAATTTCAAGAAATTTGGGAAAAATTTTGTCAATTTTGAATTTTTGAGCCTAAACACAGATTTTCCTGCCCGACGCGTAGCGCCACTTGGCGCGCGCTTATAATTGATAGCTCTTCAAGGGGAAAAATTTTCATTTCTAGATTTGTTATGAAAATTTATGCATGCTCATGGATTACCTAAGGATTTCATCAAGTTTTGGGTTGCCTAAAGGGTCAAAAACACCCTAAAAATGGCCTTTCTGCCACTTTTTTCACACACAGGAAGCAGTGTTGGGAGATTGAACTTTTGGAGGGGCAAATGGCAACCAAATACAGAACTTTCACTTGGGTTGGAAAGTAGGTAGGCAGGGCTTTCCAACGAGCTATCATGAGCTCAATTTGAACTTCGGGAAGGGCCTCACAATCAGCTCCAAAATTGTGCTATGCATACAGCTTCCAGGCGCGGCGCATAGAGGAATTTGGCCTATTTTTCACTCAACAACTCAGAATTTCGCCTAGTTTTGGCCAATTTCACTTTTTCATGTAACTCTTGATGTAATTTGATGTAATTTCATGATCATGATGTAATTTTGGCACATTTTTACTCATTCTATAAGATTCATTCACCAAAAGGTGAAATGTAAGTGAATGGATCAGTTTCCTAGCATATAGAGGCAAGTTGTTTCATTGCCTATTTTCTAGTTCCTAGTTTAGATATGGTTGAAACAGCTCCTAGAATGATGAGCTCAACCCCTAGAGGCATGGGAATGGGTTAGGCTTGTCTATATCTTGTATTTTCTCAGTCATTTTCAGGGGTTGGAAACTTTGGATTGCTTGGCACTTCATTGTACATTTCATTCTGCAATTTTGGCAAAGGAATAGACCAGGGTTTTGCAGCACTCTTTGGGATCCTTGTGGCTCTGTGTTTTGATGGTGTTTTTCTCTATGTATTTGTAAGTTCATTGATGTTTATGTGTATCATTTTCCCTTCTCTTTTCTTCTTAGATTAAACAAATCAGTGTTAAAGGTGGAATTCATTAGATTGCCTTGCTCTACCTTTAGTTTTGTTTAATTTTACATGTTTTCATCTGTTTGAGGAGGACTCTTGAGACCCTCTTTCCCTCTTCAGCTCCTCACTGGTTTGATCCATCCTTTCAATCAATCTAAAGCATCAAAACTATTTCCTTCCTTGCCCCAATCAGAACTCTGCAAAAACTAGGCCTAATCCCTGCACCCAAAACTGCCTTTCCTTTTGATCCAACAAAAACCCCCAAAAACATAATTAAACTCCTTCACTTATATACCTAGCCTAAAATTAGCTTTTATTTCAGTCATCTCAAGCCCTATTGATTACTTTTCACTGAGATTGACCTGGAGAGAGCTCTCTCCTGTTCTAGTAGGGCTAGCTACCAGACTGAGCGTGGTTTGATGTTACCCTGAACTCTGCCTTCCTTTAGCCTGAGGTAGATTTAGGAAATAACACTAGGAATGAAACCATAGGTATATATTCTTTTGATTGAGTCCCTAACTTAGTCTTGGTCAATGTATGTCTGATATATTAAATATTTTCTAATCATACGATATTCTTATGCATGATGGTAATTTCCTAGATATATGTGTTGACATAATTTCTAATGGTCATAAGTTCTAGGGTTTGGAAACAAGCCCTAGACCAAAGTTTGAAGTTCTAGAATTGAAAATTATAGCGTTTACAACTAAACATTAGTAGTGGTTAAATTATCTTTTATGCATATTCATATGAATCGATATAATGTTTGGCGAGAATTTGTAGGTGGAAAATCTATAGTTTACATCAAACCCTAGTAAAAGCCATTTATGATGTGTTTTTTTTTATTGAAATCTAGGGTTTACATCAAACCCTAGTAGAAGCTATTCATGTTGGATTTTCCTTGAATGGGTGAAATATACGGTTTACATAAAGCCTTACTAGATATTATATCATATGGATTCCTAAATATACTAGATACCTTCATTTCCTTTTGACTTATTTCTAGGGATCACTATATGTCATCTTGATTGAATTGTTGATGTGACTTAGGGTTTGAATCAAACTTGGACTGGAATTTGAAATATTGAAGTATAGTCTCTTGTTGATTATGTAAAGTCTAAATGCTTCTGCTACTATAAAGTTTTTATTATGGCTAACTTCATGCTTCTACATAATTGGTTGTACTTGTTATCTAAGTTATGCAGGTACATCATATTGGTGAAGAAGTTTGTAAGAGAAGTTGATATGATCAACATGATAAGAAGAATTGAAGCCATGGAAGATTCTCCAATACCGAAGGAAGAATTTAATCTCCCTAGATTCAGAGGGAGTCGAGATAGAAGAACTTTCCCTTATTAAGAGGGAGGCCACAACATAGTTTTGGATTGGATAATATATTATGAAAGATATGTTTCTGCATGTTAAGTTGGAAGAGGAATTTTGTCTCAAAGATTCATATGATAGTGCTACTGAAATTAATCGAAGGGAAACATAGAAACCCCGAAGGTTTGTTTCAATTTTGTACATGAAATTATATTGTTGATTGGGGTTGTGTTTGTAGAGGTGAATCTTTCGAAAGGTTGGATATCATGCTGGTTATCAATCAATTTGATTGGGAGAAATTTATTATCCTTGATATGTTGTATCAAGGGTGTTGAGGCTTTGTGAGTGAAGCATTTCCTGGAAAGATATCAGGCTGACACTTTGTGTTGATTTCTGGTAGGGAGGGTAGAATTGAGTGGATGTGTACCTTTTTCCCTAGGTTAATTGTTAGTAAGTAAGCCTAATGGTACCTATAGAGGCTAAAATCTTTAGTCCATCTCAGTCTAACTTGGATAGATTTCCTTGTCAGAAATCTAGTCCATAACAATGTGGTGCCTAAGTTGTTGAGTGACCAATGGATAAAATTCCCTAGTCAGGAATCTAGTACATGGAATTTAAGTGCCTAAAAATTCTTCATAGTTCACATGGTTGAGATATTCCTTGTACTATTGTATTATGAATACCTCCCTAGTTAAGAGGGAGTGTTGAATATTGTAACATGTTCGATATTCATAAATTGTATTTGATTCAATATTTATTGTACTTGTCAAAAGAATAAAGAAAATAATTTTACATTATTATTAAATGACTTATTAAAGCATGGGTTCCATGCTTGGGTCATATTATTTTAGGTCAAATTCCCCATTTTTGAATTCTAGGTTTTATTGTGAGTTTATAGTGTCATTGAATATTTAAATTGACTCATACTGGGCTTTCGAATCATGCAATTAGGTCACGTATTGAGTCAAATATGATTTATGGATCCTCCACATCAAGTTGACCTTCAAGTGATCAATTCAGCCTCAAGTCCAGTAATTTGAACCCATCAAAAGCCTATAAATACAGGGAGATCAAATTCATTTGGAGACATCTCTCACACACTCAGAAATTTGATATCTTTTGTTGAATTACGAAAAAGTGCGAAGTGAGGGAAGGGGTCATTTGAAGTGCGATTTTGGGCAAGCTAATATATTGAAAGAAAATCGAAATTTTGGTGTAAATTTATCTCTCTCACATGCTATAGTTTGGAAGATCTAAGTCCTTCATTATTTTCTGCATTAGTTTTTTCTTCAGTTGTTGTTTCCAAGAGAAGAATAGGTTGAATTTTATTTTGCTGGATAATGTTTTCTTAAGAAGTTGTATTGGGTCAAAATTGAACTCCTAGAAGCAATATTGAAGTCTTTCCCTCAAGATCAAAGTTCCAGAAGCAAGGTCGAAGTTCCAAGGTTGAAGAAATTGTGGCATAGTGTTGTTGTTCTTGCTGTTGTTGCCAGATTGAAGAAGGATAAAAAGGAATGTTGACTTGGTGTGGAGGAAGTCCGAGTCAAGGTCTAGAGTCTCAATAATTACTATTGGAGGAAGAATTACTAACTGGGTTTTCTTGAGAGTGGGGTTTTTCCCTGGTTTCTAGCCTTAATCTCATTGAGTACACTGAAGGTTTTATGAGCTACCACTAAAAATTAATTTTCAATGTGTTAATAATCTTATCCCTAAGCTATACCCATAATAATGGTGATCCACTAAACTCACAGGCTTCTCAAGAACTTGTTTGACCCTACTCTTGTCAGTTACGCACCTGCTTACACTTGTCTTGATCCACATTGTCTGATGTTAGGGTTTCAATCGTGTGTTTTAGGTTTCTCCCGGATGGTTAAGGGTAACTATCCTTCCCTCTAGCCTTGTGACCGCATTGTTCCTCTGCCTCCCATCAAGTTCTGTTGTCCAATTCTGCGCTAGGGTTTTCTCTTCAGCGAGATTTTTCCAAATGGTAAGACCACTTACCACGCTTCTTGGTTCACATTTTTTTGGTATCATTAAGGATTTTGTTGAATATTTTGTTTTAATAATTGTGTAGCCATAATGGCCACTTTCAGCAAGGTGATACCTTGTGATGAGTGTTCTGATGTAATGATACTTTGTGTCCACATGCTTTGTTTTGGAATGGTAAACTTGATTTTTGGAAAGCTTTATGGCTGAATGGTTGTCAATGAATAAATAAATGGCTTCTTCTTGCGGAATGCCCAAGTGCTGCAAAATCTGCGCAACCAAACAATTTCACATGCTTCTTCCCATGTTGATATATATTATGCTTCTGCCACAGAAGTGGCCACTGTAGCTTATTTATTGCAACTCCAAGAAACTGCAGCTGACCCCATGTTCATAAAATAACCTAAGGTCGATTCTCGATCATGAATAATTTCAACAAAATCTACATTTGAATATCCACCAAGTACAAAGTTCTTAGTCTTTTTGTAAAGAATACCAAAATCTTTCGTCCCTTGGATATATCGAAGGACCCTTTTTATTGAATTCCATTGGTTGTCCCTTGGTTCATGCATAAAGCGCGAAAGAATACTGACTGCACAAGATAAATTTGGACAAGTGGTTGTCAGATAGATCAAGTTGCCAATCAATTGTCTATAAGTAGTACTATTCACCAATTCCCCTCCCTTCAAATTTTGAAAGTTTCAAATTTTGTTCAATGGGGGTGAGAACAAGCTTGAAATATTGCATTCCAAATATCTGAATAATTTTATATTTATACTTGCTTTTACAAATGAAAATATGGTTTGGATCTTGGAATACTTCAACTCCAATATAGTAGTGAAGTAATCCCAAATTAGTCATCTTAAAACTAGCCCGCAACTCATTCTTTACCTACAAAATATGATCATTATTTTTCCTAGTAATGATTAAGTCATCCACATACATAACAACAATCATCATAATTTTACTTTGTTAGCGTACATATAAATTATCATCAGATTCACTTCACTTAAATCCAAATTTGAGAAGGTACTCGTCAATTTTGGCATACCAAGCTCGTGGATCTTGTTTCAATCCATATAAAGCCTTGACCAATTTTCATACATTGTGTTCCTGCCCCTCAATCTCAAAAGCTATAGGTTGTTTCATAAATACTTCTTCTTGCAAGTCTCCATTGATGAATGAAAATTTAACATCCATTTCATGAACTTTCCATCCTTTTTGAGTTTCTAATGTAAGTATTAATCTAATGGTGTTCCATTTTGTTGTAGGAGCAAATTTTTCCTCATAGTCGATGACTTTATGATGTGCAAAAACCTTAGCAATAAGTCTTGCTTTGTACTTTTAAATGTCTCCATTTTTATTATACTTACTTCTTTAGACCCATTTTCAACAGATGGGTTTCACATTTTTAGGACAATCAACAAGTTTCCAAGTGTTGTTTTCCATCACTACCTTGTATTCTTCAACCATTTATTTTTTCCATTCTATATGTTTTACTACCTCTTTGTATATTGAGGGCTTAGTAAAATCATTTGTTATTAAGACAAAAATTTCTTCATTTCTGTGTGAAAATTGGGCTCATGTTTTGTTTTTTTCATCTGGCCTAACATCTTTCAAAAGTTGAATGACCAATTTTAGTTGTTGATGTTCAATTATTTGTGGATCTAAATAATCACCATCATTGTAAAGTGGGCTAATATAAATATATTTTCATTGATCAAATGAAGTTTCAAGGGGTGGAGAGTCATTTTCATACGAACTTCTACTACTAGGATATTCAAATGAACTACCAGAAGATCCATATGGGCTAGATGAAGTAGGTGAGATGGATGAACTATTTTTTGATGAAAGAAATTCAATTTCATACCAATGTTGTGTACTTGGTTGATTTTGCATTTTGATTTTATTTTTATCTCCCTTAGTTTCCAATTTTTGTAGAATGATTTATATCTTTGTGGCACTCTTTCTTTCTATTTCATCGAAAATCACATCCCTATTGACAATAAACTTTCCATTAGAAAGAAGATCATATCCCTTCTTTCCATCAAAATACCCAATCATTGTACACTTCAAACTTCGTGAATCAAGCTTAGTTCATTTTTCTTTTGGAACTAAGCATAACACACTGAACCAAAAACTCTAAGATGTTTGACTGAGGTTTGAAACTAAACCATGCTTCATATGCTGTAATTCCATCCAAAGAAGTAATAGGATATTTTTTCCTTAAGTAGACCGTTGTATGTATTTCTTCTACCCAATATAAAGGACTTAATTTTTTTTAAGTTAGCATGGATCTTTCCATCTCTAACAAGGTGTGAATCATTATCTCCACTACTCCATTTTGTTGTGGAGTGTGTTAGAATAATTTTATTCTAAGCCATGAGTCCATTTCATAGTTTTATTTTTAGGATTAAAATTCGAAAATTTCAAAAAAAAGAAAAAATTTTGGTCACTATCGGAATTTCCAGAAGCACTAGTTTTAGTCATTTCGGACAATATGTTATTTTCCTGTTTATGTGTTTTTTATTTTTAATCTTATGCTGCCGGAACTTCTCGAAGCATACTTTTTTTTTTTTAAATAAATGAAAAATCACATTCGCTTTGGTTAAGCCACGTGTTGTAGTGTAAATATGTTTCAAATATTTTTAAAATGTTTCCAGATCTCATGATAGGTGTCGTATTACATTAAGTCTAGTTAAAGTCAAGTCATGATATATATTGAGCCCATGTGTCACCCAAAATAATGAACTTAACCATTACCCCGTCCTGCCTGTCAACCCCAAGTCTGTTAGACGTATGTCTAAGTACGTGTTTTTCTGAATGGAGGAGATTGTGGTCATTATGCTCAATGCCATAACCACTTGGCTGGTTGAACAGTAGTGTTGCCAGAAATTTCGGCCAATTAACAGCAAAGACAACAGAGGTGGCTACTAGTCACATATCCACTTGTCTCAAGACATCTGGAGCAATCCATACGAAAATACATAGGCAACTGAAGGTGATGATGAATTATCACATCATGCACATCATGGTGAGGAATATTTTTAATTATGAAAGTTGATTTTCATGGGATGATGAACCATATTTTAGTTTTAAAACCACCGAAAAAGTAGGAGCACTGTCATTCAAAGTTTTAGATGTTGGAGATCAAATTGTTGAGAGTCACAGTTTGAGGAGGAGTCTGGATTTCAGACATGATTTGAAAGGTGAATAAAAGCAACACTTGTAAGGTAAAACTCCTCCAACTCTGCCACCTATTAGTTGCAAGAGACAGAGGCATTTATTTTCTAAAGATGACTAAAACAGGTGGAAAAATAAATCAAATTGAGCCACAAGGTGCAGACCTAGTGGATTCAAATTCGAGGGTAAGAAGATTTTTTATCCAGTCAGGGTTATATTATCTATGCACCAGGTTAGGGAGCTCTCACTCAGGAGTATCTCAAGAGTTTGCTAACTCTTTTAATGGAGAAGAAGCCACAGTTTATGGCCTTATCTTGCAGGTTTCTAAAAACTCCATTGTTGAAGCCCTTAACCTTCCACATGAAGGAGAAAGATGGTTTAAAGGGCATGTTATCATTGGAGGAGATATCAATAGCTTCCTCAAATATGCACACAAAGATCCAAATTGCGCCAAGGGCATTCCAAGTAGTTATCTTAAGAATGACTGGGCAGAAGCTATTAAGCTTATCAAGATATACCTCACTTGTGAAAGGAGGTATACAGTTGTGTTCCTTTATCACATGAGGTTTAGTTTTCATGTTGCAGGTATGAGTACATTAAATCTGCCATATTTCTTGTTGAAAATCCTGACAATGGCTTAAACTCACACTATTGTTTCAGAGTATAGATTGTACCATCAAGATTTAATCAAATTTCTAGTTGAAGAAGAGTTGGGGAAGAGAAATCAAACTTGGGACCACTTTTTATTCTACAGGGCAGGCCAACCTGCACCTACACCTATATTTTCATAGCCACACCCTCAGCCTACAAAAATAAAAACAAAGAGAAAGGCCAAAAAAGAAAATATCTATAATAAGGCCAAGGGTACGAAAGAAAAAGTTTCTTCAGTTAAAGCTGAGAGAAAGTTAGAAAAGGGAGAGTTCCTCAGAAAGTAAACCCAAATCTATGAAAATAGTGCCCCCTATCCCCCCTTTTCCTAATGTCTACACTAGAGCCTGAAGAGGAAGGTATGCAATTGTAGATAAATAAAAGGTGCAGGTGCTACCGGAAATTTCGGAAGCACATATTCAACAAAATATGCAGAAAGAGTATCAACCTACACAATCAGATGAAGAAATCCTCAAGGATGTTGTATATGACATCAACAGTAATAAGAAGAAAGAAGAAGCCAAACATGTTGCTGGTACCAGAAAGAGGCATACCAAGACAACAACAAGTTTAGGCTTAAGTCCAAGGCTCTACATAATCCAATCCTAATGAAAAAGGTCATTGATATTGAAGGTATATCTAAGGGTTCAAAAAAAGAGAAATCCATGAAGAAAAAAAAGAAAAAAACCTCTTCAGAGCATTACTCAGAGCCCTTAAAGAGAAGAAAAACAAAAAAGGGTTATAAATAGGAGAAATCCATTTTCAAGGAAGTAGCCACAAGTGCAACCGGATCCAGATCAGTTTCTGACAACAAAACATACTTGGATAAGCTTGTTGAAGCTGAAGCACACATAGAGGGAAGGTAAAAAGGTTTTTTGATCCAAGTATCCTTTTTGATTATCAGTTACAATTTTTAACAGTAGCTTAAGGTGTCAAGGAATATAAGTCTACATAGGATTTTCAACATTTTCTGTGTATTTTTGAAAAGGAAACAGGGTGCTACCAGAATTTCCGGTAGCATTCCAGATTTTGCGCAGTTACAGGTTTTTACCGGAATTTTCGATAGCACCTGTTTTAAACAAATTTTGAATCCTGTCAAAAAACTTTTCCAAGCCATTTAAGGATGGATAAGAACCCAAACCAAATGGATAATATAAGTGATGGTGAAGGATGGTTATGAGGTTGTTAGAAGTCTTATTAAATGAAGCTGTTATGAAACCAACTCCAAAAATGAAATGAAATAGAGATCAATGCCTTAGAAATAAGCCACTTCGAGGGGGCAACCTCCTTTACATTAAATAAATGAACAATTCTTGGATGATACAAATGAAAAAACCTCATTTCTATATATAGGAGTCCATGGGGTCACAATATAATCCTAGCCGACCTAACAATAATAATGTAAGGGCACAATAATAACAATATGGGGGCTACAAGTGTACAACAATAACTATAAGGGTCCTACACTAACAACAATAACAGACTACACTAGTAATATAGGGACCTAACATGCCCCTCTCCTTCAAACAAGTGTTGCTCTCAATGCTTGATTATTTATTGATGCTTCTGTATAAAATTCTCATCCTCCCATGTTGAATATTCAACGGGTAAGTTCTTCCATGTAATATTCCCATTTAGCCCAAGCTAATGGGAATATCTTATTTTTCCTTATTTTATCTTGCATTTCATGTTTATGAATAAAATATGAAGGAGGACATGTAAAACTCCTAAAAAACATGAATAAATCAATGCCTATGTAAACAGAGACATATCTGGGCCATGTAAATGATATCTTGCAGGTGTGAATGAGCTTAAATCAAAAGACTGGGTCAACCTTAACCAAATCAACAACGCAGTATAGGTGCAATGAACCTCATGAATCCACAGCGCAATTCTAGATGGAGGCTCCACATGTGAAAAGGGTTAACTCATTGAGGTGGTTTAAGGATTGAGAGGGATTTCATCCTATAAAAGAAGAAGGAGGAAAACAAGAGAAGGTTGTCGATGTTATTATTTTCTGAAGGTTTTGTTTGTTGAGACACACCTCTGTTGGGGTTTCCTATTCAAGAACTCCCACCTCCTTCCTTGAGCAGTTCTTGAGGAGCCTTGTTTTTCTAGTCCACTATCTGGCATTTGGCCAAGCCTCATCTTGCATCTACATCGCAGTTCTTCTTAGGATTGGGTTGTCTATGTGAGTTGTAGCAAGTGGAACTCTAGATATGCAAAGATCTAGCTTGTATTGGAACCTCTTCTCAGTGAGTGTGTATTTTAACCTCCTGGAAGAGTGCATCCATTGATGAGCTTTAGTTTTTCATCCTGGCATTAGGCCAACACAGTTAATCAAGCTACAGCACAGTCTCCCTTGAGGGCTGCGTTATTTTCAAGGAGATCATATCTCTTCATATCTAAGTCATTTCAGTGCTCTTGGTCAGTGGAGGAGGCCTCTACTCTATTGGAGGAAGTGTATTGGAGTGCATGAGCCTAAGTTTCAGATCTTGGCATGTGGCCACTAGCTTCCTATCCTCTACAACGCAGTTTTTTCTCTAGATCTGCATTATTCCTATAGGAGGTGTTGCAGTGGGTTTGGGTGCATCAATTGGAGAGCTGACTTTGGAGTGTTGGGGATCCAACCTTCATTCTGAGATCTTGTAGAGGAGATATATTCATTGTAATTTTTAGATATGATCTGCATAATATGGATGCTTGATTATTTCTAAATATTTCTGCAGATCTGCTTTCTTAGATCTCATATCTACTGTTCATGCTTGGTGTAAACCCCGAAATTCCAAGGGGATCTAAAAGAGGAGCTCTTCTAGTGCATGGATCTGATATAGATTTGACATTTTATGCACAGATCTGCCCTAGATCTGACATGTAACATAGAACAATGCAGCTCAATAAGAATAATGCTGTCAAGGCAACTTTTTGTCAAACATATGGTTGTAGCCCTCTTTTGGGGCAATTTCTTCTATCGATGCCTTGTATTTTTAGCTATGTACTTGATGGATTAAATTGTAAACTTATTTGTTGCTGTGGATACTATTGAGACATATTTTATGAGCCTCCTATCACTGCTCTGCAGAAACTGCATTATTTCCTAAGCATAATTCTTTGTAATTGCTGCAGTCTCTCTTTGAGGAATTTCTGAAGACAACTAGGTGTGGGAGATCTGTTTAACCCACCTAGGAGTATTTCTGTCTAATGCCCTCTTATATTTAGGACTTAGATACTCAGATATAAGGAATCCAAGTGTTGTTTCTCATTACTATAGCAGCCATTACTAGAAAATGTGTTTTCCAGTCATGCCTTGCTAGCAGTTCCCAATTTGGGATATTACAGTGGTATCAGAGCTGCCATCTTGGCTCAGCCTATGCATTTCAGATCCAATCAGAGCAAGATATTTAGCATATCCTGTACATTATTGGAGCCAATATGTCTTTAGAGGGAAGAGAACCTCTCAATGACAGAGAGCAGAGGTATCATGGGAGAAGATAGAAGAAAAATGGTTACACCATTGAAAGAGTAAAAGGAGTAGGATTCTCTAACATTCTTTCTCAAGATTTACATGAGTTGGAGGGAGAAATCAGGGGAGGGAGAAATGGAAGATCACCAGATCCCTTGAGGAGGTTTTCACATGAGGAAAGCCCCACTACTTCAGATGATGTGTGTGAGCATTCAGCTACACAATCTGTTCCACAACGTGGTAGCATGCCTACTTTCTTGTCAAGGGAAGGATGAAGATGAGAAACAACAAAGGAGGGATCTCTTGGTGCATATCTCCAAGAATATCGATCTCAATCAAAGAGATTCAAAGAGTATACCAATTTCCCAGAGTTCTATCAATTCGAAGAAGAAAGGTCCTACAGCTACAGTAGGAGGGAAGGGTGCATGCAGCACACTTTAGGTAGATTCTCTCTACCTAAATTCGAGGGGTCACCTAGAGACTCAGCCAAGTCTTGGGTAAATAAGCTTGACACATACTTTCAGCTGCATCAAGTATCAGAAGAGGAAGCCTTGAGAGTAGCAGTGCTACATCTTCAAGGGAAGGCTTATGCTTGGTGGCTGTTTGAGTCCTTTTCCTTGAAAGGGAGGAACATCTCTTCCTATGCAGGGTTCACTAGGAGATTAGTGACAAGATTTGATGAGAGACATTTTGAGACTTTTTGGGGGAAGAAGAGCAAGCCCAAGGAATCTAAATCTCTACATAAGTTGGAATATTTCATGGAGCCAACTCCAGTCCTAAACATTGTTGAAGGGGTTGAATATTTATTGCACTTCTTACTAGAAGCAGAGGCCCAAATTCAGCAAGATCTCTTTCCACAAGGAGAATATTTGAGGATTCCTTCCTCACTGAGAGATCAAGACAAAGGACCTCTTGATGATGATGCATTCTCCACTGATGAGGAGAAGGGAGGAAGAAAGCAAAGAAGATCCTCCAGTGCTATGAAAGTAGGAGGAAATATATTTTCATTGGGAGATGGAGATGAAGCAATGGCCTCCACTAGAGGGATTCTTGTACCTTTGCAAGGAATTCTAGGGAGTCTTCCATATGGAGAACATGAGCAACATATGTCTTTGCTAAAAGGCAATGAGACAGAACAAAGGACGGGTCACACAACTGATCCACTATCTGGAAATGGGGCAAGGGCTCCAATCAGAGGCACTCTTACACCATTAAGAGGGGTCTCCAAGTTTTATGGTACTTCCACATAACAATCAGAGATGGATTTGCGCAGTGGAAGAAGTCATGATATGTTCCCATCTGTTGTTTACATGGGGATGAACCATGAGACATCATTATCCTATGGTGTACCATCTGGGAGACCACCTGAATCATATTTGATGGAAGATGTCTCATACATTGATGCTCCTTTCATAGATCCAAGGAAGGAGGGAGCACTAGTAGATCATGATACAACACTGAGAATGTGGGGAAAGTATAGAGAAAGGAAAATTATTTTTCCTTTGACATAATTATCCATTCTCACCTCTCAAATTGCGTTGAGGAGGTATGCTGCAAGGAGAGAAAATGACACCATCATGAAGCATGGGAGGCCAGGTTTGAATCCGAAGACAAACTTGTTTGAAGAACAATCTTCCCTGATGGAAGAGAGATGGTGGTCTCACATGCATGCTTTGGCCAAAACAGAGAGGCCTTCGATAGATGATAGCCTTCCATGGAAGACTAACTCCCAAGAGCTTCCTTCTTCTCTAAAGCATGTGCATGAACAAGGAGGGCAGCAAGGAAGGAATAACAACCTTCCATCTCATACCTTTGGCATGGGAAATGAAAAAAAGGAGAAGAGTGGGAGGTATGACCTTCCAACATACACCTTGGACATGGAGGATGTCAAGGAGAAGAGAAGAAACATGGCAGCCACTTCAATTGGCATATTATCAGCACTGTCATTATGGGGCACACTAGATCCCTATTGGGAATTCCAAAAGATGGTGGAATATTCCAAGGATCTCCATACATGCATGGATTCTGTGGAGTTGGGGCAACAATATGAATCTAAGGGAGAATTAAATCAGCCCTCTCTTCTTCTCCTTGAAAGAGAGAGTAGATCTATGCACCACTCCATTGATGGGAGGAGAATTTTTGGTGGAGAGCATTCTCTTAATACATGTACTTTCTATTCTGACTTCATGCATCCTTACATCATGTTTTTGTAGGCCATGACTCCAAGAAGAAGTGTTATATTTTGTCAATCTCATGGCAAATATGGGGCCACAACCATTGCTGTACTTGGCCAATCCCTTGGTGGGAAAAAGGAGATCTTGTTTCATGATGGGTGTTTTCCTAAAGCACCAAACATATCTCACACATTCAACTACAATGAGATGGCATGGGCTATAAGTAAGTGGTGGGAAACCCACTTACCACATCTTGATCTGATGCAAGTAGGAGATGCCCTACGCTAGTACCATATATGGGATTATGTTCCCCCTCCTCATGTTCCAATTTTTGTTTATGTATTTGTAGTTTTGCTTCCATACATGGATGATGTACTTGTCTTATTTTTGGGATTGTATAGAGAGAGGATAGGAGGCATGTGTGTACCACATGGGGTGGAGACTCTCTTTGTATGATTTGCTACATATTTTAGGGAGAGTAGGGATTCAGCCATGTTTGTTTCAATGGCATTTTTGAAACCTTATGGGATGGATCATGAACATCTCATAATGATCTTGGAGAGACAACTCATGGAAGGATGGATTGGTGAAAAAGCAGCTTATTCAGGAAGTTTGATCTTTGATGATGTCACCAATGGAGGAGAATTCTTGCAACACTCACCTTATCAGTTGCTTGAGGACAAGCAACATTTTGGAGGGGAGGATTGTAGTATTCCCATTTACCCCAAGCTAATGGGAATATCTTATATTTCCTTATTTTATCTTGCATTTCATGTTTATGAATAAAATATGAAGGAGGACGTGTAAAACTCCTAAAAACCATGAATAAATTAATGCCTATGTAAACAGAGACATATCTGGGCCATGTAAATGATATCTTGCAAGTGTGAATGAGCTTAAAGCAAAAGACTGGGTCAACCTTGACCAAATCAAAAGTGCAGTCTATGTGCAATGAACCTCATGAATCCACAACGCAGTTCTAGATGGAGGCTCCACATGTGAAAGGGGTTAACTCATTGAGGTGGTTTAGGGTTTGAGAGGGCTTTCATCCTATAAAATAAGGAGGAGGACAACAAGAGAAGGTTGTTGATGTTATTATTTTCTGAAGGTTTTGTCTGTTGAGGCACACCTCTGTTGGGGTTTCTTGTTTAGGATCTCCCACCTCCTTCCTTGAGCAGCTCTTGGAGGAGCCTTGTTTGTCTAGTCCACTATCCGGCATTTGGCCAAGCCGCATCTTGCATCTACATCATAGTTCTGCTTAGGATTGGGTTGTCTATGTGAGCTGCAGCAAGTGGAACTCTAGATCTGCAAAGATCTAGCTTGTATTGGAACCTCTTCTCAGTGAGTGTGTCTTTTAACCTCCTGGAAGAGTGCATCCATTGATGAGCTTCAGTTTTTCATCTTGGCATCAGGCCAACACAGTTAATCAAGCTGCAACACAGTCGCCCTTGAGGGACTATGTTATTTTCAAGGAGATCAAATCTCTTTAGATCTAAGTCATTTCAGTGCTCTTGGTCAGTGGAGGAGGCCTCTATTCTATTGGAGGAATTTTATTGGAGTGAATAAGCCTCAGTTTCAGATCTTGGCATGTGGCCACTATCTTCCTATCCTCTACAACACATTTTTTGCTCTAGATCTGCATTATTCCTATAGGAGGTGTCACAGGGGGTTTGGGTGCATCAATTGGAGATCTGGATTTGGAATGTTGGGGATCCACTCTTCATTCTAAGATATTGTGGAGTAGATATATTCATTGTACTTTTCAGATCCGATATGCATAATATGAATGCTTCAATATTTCTAAATATTTCTGTAGATCTGCTGTCTTAGATGTCAGATCTACTGTTTATGCTTGGTGTAAACCCCAAAATTCCAAGGGGATCTGAAAGAGGAGCTCTTCTAGTGCATGGATCTGATATAGATCTGAAATTTTATGCATAGATATTCTCTAGATCTAACATGTAACATACAACAGTGCAGCTCAATAAGAATAACGCTATCAAGGCAGATTTTTGTCAAACATATGGTTGTACCCCTCTTTTGGGGAGATTTCTTCTATCTGTGCCTTGTATTTTCAGCTATGTACTTGATGGATTGAATTGTAAACTTATTTTCTATTGTGAATACTATTGAGACATCTTTTATGAGCCTCCTATCACTTCTCTATAGAAACTGCGTTATTTCCTAAGCAAAATTCTTTGTTATTGCTACAGTCTCTCTTTGAGGCATTTATGAAGACAACCAGGTGTGGGAGATATGTTTAACCCACCTAGGAGGATTTCTCTCTAATGACCTCTTAGATTTAGGACTTAGATACTTAAATCTAAGGAATCCAAGTTTTGGTTTTCATTACTGTAGTAGCCATTACTGGAAAATGCGTTTTCCAATAATGCCTTGCTAGAAGTTCCCAATTTGGGATATTACATTCCACTTGCTAAGATACTCTAAAATTTATCAATTTCATAGTTTTTTCTATGACTGCTTCATATCTTCTTTCGTTGTGATGTTGATCTTCCTGTTGTTTCATTCGATTCTGCACCAAAGTTAGGTTATCCTTTGAGAGTTGGAGAACTTGTTTTTGATGCTCGATGTGATCTTCCACTACTTTATCATCCATACTAGCTTTCATTTGATCCTTCAAACCATCTAATTTAGCCTCCATTTTTTATTTTAAACCATCTATGTCATCTTTGATTGCTCTTTGCAAGATCGAAATTTGTTGCACTTCGTACCATAATTTTGATATATCTTGTTGCAATTATTCCTCTTCATGCATCATAGTGTTACACAGTAATTTGTCACCGTCCCTACCATTCCCCGTCCCGCACAATGGAGGACCCATTATGTGACCTGTGAACACTGTCATGCCTTGAAAACATCATCAATGCATCCCTCTGAGTATGAGCTTCATTTCCCCTTGAGACATGTCCTTGCAAAACTCATGAAAAACAGCTCTTTTTGCATTGGCGCGGGTAGACAGTTCAGTGCTCGCGCCAATCAGGGAAATCCTGTAAAGAGGTCGCGCCACTTGGCGCTCTGTCATAGAGAAGCAATCGCGCCACCCATTTTAGGGACTGTTTTTTAAATATGGATGGCGGAAGTTGAGTTCAAACAAACTCACAACCATTGCCTATCTTGAGTTGGGAGGTTTGGCTGCGGGAGTTCTATGGAAGGGAATTGGTTTTGCCACCTCCCATGGAACCTTCCTTGTTGATAGGGCCAATCCCATAATAATAGGGATCCCAAATCCCTCCTTCCCCATCTATAAAAGCCTGCTCAGATACATGGCAAGCTAGTCTTGAAGTGCTGAAGCTTTGCATCTCCCTATTCCCAAGTGCCTTTGTGTTGTAAAGAATCCCTTCTTTCCCTTAAGGCCCATTCAAGCGAGGAGACCATTGTTACAAGACTCTGGAGAGGTTTTCCCTTTCCTTGGCGAGCTTTGCGAGACGTGGATGACCGGAGACCCGTTCGAAGGAAGCTGCGACGTCAGAACTTGGTTGTAACTTCTATTCGTTTATTACTTAATAGATGACTATGATTATGGTTCCACTCCGTTTTCCATCATGTTAATGCGGGTAATATCTTTTCTGACCGATGTTTAGTTACGTATGCTGGTTCCTATGCTTGTATCTGTTCGTTTCTTCTATGTGCAGGTGTTCATCCGCGGAGATCGTGGAAGGATTGTGATCTGCCAGGGCTGAAGGACGGGGACACTTCTTCTTCAGATCATAGCGTTGGAATCCAGGTAGGCTTCTATCCCAAGCCTTTCATTCGTAATTAGGAGCTTGCGTCATAGCATTGTTTGTTTGTTGCTAGACCCCTGCTGGGCTAGTAGGGATCGCCTCTGTCCGCAGAGGGGATTTACCTCCTCAACACATAGTATAGCTTTTGGAGGGCTTAATGGGTGTGGAATTATTTTTGGGAGGAATTATATAACTCAATATTGATATCTGTGCTTCAATATCCCCCTGGAATCACTTGAAACTAATTTTTCAAACAAATGTTATGAAAACTTGTTTAAAAAATACACAACTTTTTCTTGCTTTTGAGGAGCTCGATATTGAAACTGAATTATCTCTGTGATTTCAGATCTTCAATATCTGAAATTTGGTCCTATAGTAGCCCTCTGAAGCCTCTTTCGAATGCCACAAGTCTTACCTGATTTTGGTTCTTCAAGACAAAGTTATTCCCAATCTCCCACAATTACCTAATTATGGGCTGGTTCAGTAGAGCACACTTGTATGTCATGCCATGTGTCACTGTTTCCTCCTTTAGCTCTGAAATTGATACAAAGGAAACTAAATTATATGTAATTTCGGCCACTTTTTACAGAATTCCAATCTGATTCTCAGAGAGAGAGATATGACGATTTTCCCAAGGTCACATGTTTTAGATGAATTCGGGAGCTTGTGAAAACCCTAACTTCCACAGATCATATCTCCGAAAATATTGCGAACCAAGATCTGAAATTGGTACACGAAGTTCCTTAGGATTTTTGTTTCGCATATTAAAAATTTCATCTTCTAAACCTTCGTATAAAAAAATTTATAGTGAAAATTCCACGATGACCCGTTTAGAGCAATGAACCCCTAGAATCCAAAGCTCTGATACCAAATGTTGTGAAACCAGCTCCAAAAATAGAAGAAAATAAAATCAATGCCTTACAAATGACATAACCTCCTTTCTATATATAGGATTCCATGGGGTCACAATATAATCGTAGCCGACCTAACAATAATAATGTAAGGGCACAATAATAACAATATGGGGGCTATAGGGGTACAAAAATAACAATAAAGGGCCTACAATAACAAAAATAAGGGACTACACTAGTAATATAGGGACCTAACAAAAGCTACATGGTTATTAAAGACCCAGGACACAAGGAGATAAATCAATAGAAAAAGGGACAGCATGACAACACACTCAACATTTTAGCCCATATTTCTTCTCTTCTTTCTTCTCCATTTGTCCTTTCTGTTAGATTTCGATAGGATAAGGTTGCAATGTCTTTTGACACCTATGTAATGTTAGAATTAATGTTTCCTTCTTTTTAGAAGAGATGGAGCTGGTGCCTCTCTTGCTATATATACCACTTGGAAATACTATTTCCAGGTTGGATGCTAGTCTACCTGAAGACTGAATATAATAAAAATCATTTTTTACTTCATGCTAGAGGATTTTGTGACTCAAGGAACATCTAATGTGTGGTGTGTCTCTTTTCTTTGTTAATTTATTCTAAATATGAATTGCAGAAACTAGTAAGGTGTGAGTGAGAAATTTTTAAAGGATTTAACAGTAAATTATCTTCTTTCAGTTGTCTGAAAATTATATGTGTGCTGTAGAACATGTCAGTGAAGATTTCATAAAGGATTTGTGTAATAATTTATACATGCAATCTATTTTCCGAATGTTGTTTACTTTGCATAAACTGAGTTTGTATAAAGAGCCATCATCATAATTGTGTGAATGATTTAGGATAGGAATATTTCCTGGAATAGGTACCAGCTAATCATATTCTCCTTTTGTACACTGTCATCTATATACTACCAATTTAACCACACAATTTATACTTGCCACAACTTTCCAAACGCATGAAAGTTTTAAAGAACATAAAAAATCATTTCAAAATCTTTGAGAAGCCATCCCACCACTCGAACAACCCCTTTAAAATTTGAAATGAACTATGATGTGTAAGGCTTACTCCTTATGCAATCAAGGAGTGACTCCTTGTGCTAACAAAGTGTAGACATTTGTAAGTTTTATTTTAATACCATTTTCCTTGAAATAAGTTTGGAATTCATTGGAAGTGAATTCCCCCTCACTGTATGTCCTGAAAGTGCCAATATTCTCTTTAGATTCATTCTCAACTAGTTGGCAAAAAGTTTTAAACTTTTTGAATGCTTATGACTTTTTATTCAAAAAATAAAGCCAATTCATTCTACTAAAATCATAAATGAAGAGTAAAAATTATCTACAACCTCCTTGAGAAGTTTTTATAGGTCCAAAAATGTCACGGTGAACCAATTTCAAACACATGTTTGCATGCCATGAACTTGTTGGAAAAGTATCTCGACTTTGCTTCCCATAAATACAAGGCTTCACATTTTTCATTTTCTTTCTTAAGTGTTGAAAGTCATTTAACCATTCCTTGATTTTGAATTTGAGAGAGAATTTCAAAGTTTAAATGCCCATACCTAACATGCCATAACCTTATTAGTGAAATTTCCGTACTTGCTACTCCTGCAAATTCTGAATTTCCTGGAATGACTGTTCCTTTCATCCTTAGAAGTTTTCCATCTTCATATCCTAACATCAATTTTTTCATATTTTGTTTGATGGAATTGATTTTTACAAAGCCATCATCCATAAAAACATGATTTTGTGCTTTTCGAATCGAGACTCAAGATAACAAATTGTTCTTGAAAGTTTGTACATACCAAAAATTTGAAATTAATTTTTCTCCAATGCTAGGAAGAGAAATGTTTACTGCACCTTTTCCATAAGGAGAGTGTCTTGTATCATAAGAGAGAAATATTGAATTGAGATGGCATTGTTGAAAAGTCCAAAATAAGTCATGTTGAAAATTCATGTATTGCGTTGCTCTTGTATCTAAGAGCCAAGCATCTTCATAATAATTTTTAGGATATGTAGAGACCTATAATGTTTTTATTTTTAACTTTGATGTGTAGTAAAGACATATTTTGATCCATCATCTTCTTGATCATTAGCAAACTACTCCATGTGTTGGTGAAAATTTCTAATTTTATCAATATGAGTTCGACACTCTTTAGCGTAATGAATAAATCTCAGTACACCTTCTACAAAAAATTTGACTGGAATCTCTGTCTCTGCCTTGACTCTGTCCTCTTCCTTGACTATTTCCTTCGCCTTGACCGATTCCTCTGCCTTGAATGTTTCCTCTGCCAGAAATGTTGCCTCTACTAAATTTTTTCCCTCTTCCTTGACTTCTACCACGACCTTGTCCTCTATGTGCTCTTGGATTTTTATTGATATGCCTTCTTCCTCTACCTCCAGAACTATCAGTTGGATATTTACTAGTGCTAGCTTGTCTAAAGAAGACACCTTCTCCAACTTGTTTCTTATTTCCAAATTTTTTGTCATGTTGAGCTAGCATTTCACTTAATTCATCAAATTTAAAATTCTCTAGCTTTCGAGTTACTTCAAATTTTCCAAAAAATGTGCATATGAAGAAGGAAAACCAAAAATCAAAATAGTATTCATGAAACTTTCATCACTGCATGAAATCCAACATTTACTATTTCTTGCTTAGCGTTCTTAAGTATGGAAATATATTCAAGTCCATCTCCTCCTTCTGTCAATTTTTGTTGGAGCAACTTCAATTGAAGATCAATTTTTTTAGATTCAGGTTGTGTATCAAATAAATATTTAAATTTTCTCAAGGTAGACCATGCATCAAAATCATTTTCAATGTGAACATACATTTCATCATTAATTGAAGATTTGATTAATGCTAATGCTTTGGAGTTTTTGATCTCCCATTTAATTAGTAAAGCTGCATCTGTAGGTTTATTTGGTTTAACATCACCATCACATACATATCACCAAAATTATTTCTATGTACCTTTTCCATGTCATTTAATTCTCTACGCCTTCAAGTTTTTTAGATTCAAAAAATAAATTTACCAACTTGGACATTGTAAAATTAAATGTATGCACCAAGATGGATCATGCACCACAAAAAGAAGACAGAAAACACAGCATGTGCAACACCACACACAAAAAACGATCTATCAGGGCTTGGCCTTGACCCTCGCATAGTCGTTAGAGGAGAAAAGTAACTGATCTTTGCACCTGGCTCTAGTTAACTTCTCTGACATTTTACAATGAAACTTTTGAAATTTGACTTTTTACAATGAAACTTTTGAAATTTGACTTTTTACAATGCTCTTGCAATTTTGACTTTGTTGACTCTAGTTCCCTCCCCCCCCACCCTCGAGCAAAACTTACTTTGAGTTACAATTTATCACCCCAAAAAAATTAAGAAAACACCTTATTACAAAATTTTACACCTTATTACTCCAAATATTACAAAAATAACTACTCCAAAATTTACAAATGACATAATGACCCCTTATCACTCCAAAGTGAAAAAAGTCGCACCTTATTGCTCCAAATTATTAAAATTAAAATAAATTAATACCCACTATAGGACATCCAAGGTTTGAATATGGTTAGGTCCTTCAAGCTGCTGTCAAGCTTGATGCATTCATGATACAAAAGTAGTGTGAATAGTTTTCGAACCTAAATAATTTAACCACATAGTGATCAATAATTCACTTTGACACCAATAATTCTGGTAGACCACTGAATATTCTTCTTTGCCTCTTTATTCTTTATTGGATCCCTAATTCACTATCTTCAGTTGTGCTAAAGTTATGCTTTGATGTCTCTAATGTACAGTAGGGGTTATAAATAGCTCTTCAAATCCATTTGTAAAACCTTAGAAAAAATATTCGAAAGTAAATTCAGGACAAAATGGCTTATTTGTACTTTCATTGTGTTACAAATCCTCAGGCAGTACTTAGGCATATGTTCGCCCGTCCAACCAACTTACATCGTGAATCACACAATGTTGGTAATTTTTTGGTATTACTAGAAAAAGTGCTCCCACTCCTGATGAGGAATGTGGAATGGAATATAGTGAGAATCAAGCACGGAAATGTTTATGGCGTACAACTCCCAAAATTTGATTACTTTTTGGAGGCGGGAAGAAGCAAGGAAGGATCCACAGGAAGGAGCAACGTTCTCAACAGTCTCACCCATGGCGGGCAACAAATATAGCTCTGTTGACCGGCTTACATAAAATTCATCGAGGTCCTGGTCGAGATGGCCTCATTGCAGACCTTGTTTATAACACTCGACGAGGCCATCAAGGCCACAAATCGTAGGGTCAATGCACTTGAAAATGTGGTCAAGCCCAAATTGGAGAATACCATTAGTTATATAAAATGGGAGCTTGATGACCTAGAAAGGGGGCATCCCTATTGGGAAATGACAATCGGTTTTTAATCAAGTTTTCTGCGTTCGAACGCCAGAAAGATTCGATAGATAAATTTAATTGAATAATGAATAGTTCTCAACCGAGGAGTGAAACATGAAATCTCAAGGCACACAGTTTCTTGAATTCATAACACCCTTTCATATGCAATTTCAGCAGCCACAAATTTTAAAAAATAATAAAATTTCGATTTAAAAAAAATAAAATAAAATAAAATAAAATTCCAGACTCAAAATATGAAATTAACAATAATAATCATTTTCCTTATCCCTAATATAATTGAGAAATTTTCATACCATCCAACTACTGAACAATTTGATGGAGTTTTCCAAAATCTTGCAGAGCTGGAATCTCCTCTTCACATCATCTGCATGATTGATGCTCTGATACCATAATAATAGTAGAAGTGTCCTTAATCACACAAATTTTATTAATAAGGAAAATAAAATTACATAAAATTTGCAAGAGTTTACAAATAATCACTCAACACTCTTGCAAGAGGAGAAACAAGATTTAAAGAAGCTAATTTCCTAACCTAATTTTTTTATGGATCACTTATTTCATTTACAAGTGTCCATTTACATTTAATGTGTTCATAACAACAATCCTAACTATTTTCCTAAATTGCTTCCTAGGAAATGACACCTTTCTAGATGTCATATCTTTTACAACAATTATCTATTCTAAAATCTCTCTAATATATAATTAAATATGCATATTATTTTATAAATATTTAAATTAAAGTTTATGTATTTTTGGATCATATAACGGTAACAGAATTCAAATCAAAGTAGCAATGCTCATCCGTTTCTTTTAGCCTGTCAGAGAATAGAACCAGGGTGAGACTTTATTATCCTTCCAACCAACGATACTGGAAATTACGTTCACATCTCCCCCACAAACTCTTTAGTTTCCAAGGTAGTCAAAAAAACAACCTTTCTGTGACCTCAGGACCCTAATTCCAATCTAGAAATTCTTTTCAGGTTTCCACTAGCTACAATCATCTCAAGAAGACCCCCTTTGTAATACAAATGCTTCTTGGACAATGTCTTGTCACAAGCACTCTTTCCTCCAACCACTCATGGCCTCATCTAACTGAGAGATTTATTTTAATCCCTTCAGGAAAGAGATAACTATCTAACTACCAAAAAACTAAATATTTTTTTTTAAAAGTATTTCCCCCATCATTTCTCTAACTAAGTGTATTTTCCTTTAAAGTAACAAAAAAATAAAATAATGATAAATATACTTTTACTTTCAAGTTCTTTTACCAACCTATAATGTGTTCATAGACCTCTAAATTAGACACAAATTAAGGCCCATATAACCTTTCTTAGGCAAATAAAGGCTATATTAGACCTCTCCTTCTACACTTAATAATGTTTTTTTAGCTTTAATATGTTCTTAGGAAAGTTTAGATATAATTTCATATTTGTGCCTAATATTATTTATTTTTGAAGAATATTGTGAGAATATTGGGAAGATTATGAAGATTTGGAGGATGAGATACTTTAGGGACCTGCTCCCTACTACAAGAGGATCAATATTGGAGAATAAGTGAACAAAATATCATGATATTATTGAGAAATTCTGGAACTCCAATGATTGATAAAATATTAGAATGTATTCCCTGTCATTTAATGTAGATTCCTAGTGTTGGGAACTAGATCCAATATTTGAGGGATTTTGGAGGGTAAAGTTTCATCCTTTCAAGAAGAATGATTCCCAATTAATCATTTTATTAGTACCAATTCGAATTTTCCTCTAGAGGCATGTATTTTTTAGTCTTATTGTGGAGAAAAATTGTTTTTTGCAGCTCCATTTTCATTTCTTGCAGGGATGTACTTAGATTGATTCAAATAATAAATTTTGGTGCCATTTTTAGCTTTTAAGGCTTGGTTTATTCCATAGGACTCTGAGTCTCCTTGGGCTTGGCCATCCCAAGAGACGTAGATCCCTCTTGCACAATTTATTTATGTTCTTTTCATTCTTATTCACATGCATCTCTTATTCTTGTTTTTCCTATTTCTATATTTAGTATTGATGCTTTTCTTGTTGTAGGATTGAGTTAAATTATTGAAGTGAGTTATTTTGTAGGTTATTTACAGATTCACAAGTATTATTCATCCTTATAATAACTTTTTAAGGTCATCTTCAGCATTGAGCTACTTGGGTTTGGTTACTAGTTCACGAATGTAGGATTTCAGGAAATACCTTGTAGCGAAATAGTAGTAATTTTATGCTATTTTTTAGAATGGGTTAAAGAGATTAATTTGTGTTGATTTAAATTTTATTAGGTCATAATTTAATTCAATTTAATAAAAAAAATTACCCCATTTCATTTTCACTTTATTAGGTTAGGCATTCTATAGGTTAACTAGCTCACTAGTTCTTGAATTTCTAGTTTTTCGAGTAGTAATTTTTTGTCATTTTTTAGCACGTGTGTGTTGGAAATATGTTGCAATATGTTGTCCTTGATGGCAACCACTTGATGAAGTTGTTCTTGATGGAATCCTACTTGATGATTTTCCTTTTGATAAGTAACCTATGTGTTAAAGATGTACAAATGATCTTTCTATAGGTCAGTTCAGATGTGACAGAGAAAGGAATTCTAGTAAGTGCCAGAGAAATGAAACAGGATATATTTATCAATGTATACACAGGTTTTATGAAGGAAACCCACGTATGGATGCAATTTATATGCTAATTTTATGAAAGCAACCCACGTATACATTTAAAATTAGTAAATACACAATTTTTATGAAGAGAAGTCGCATATCTACACAGATAAGGACGATCCTAGTCGTGTATGCCTTTTGCACTCTAAAATTATAATACCAAGAGGCATTACGATAGTATTAGCCCATATTTTTTAGCATTTCATCGTCTATTTGATTCCATCCAAAGAATACCATCGACATTTGTGTGGATTTGACTCATGGTATTGATAAAGGCTAAATCTATATAAGGAGAAGAAGATCATAGTGCAAGCGGTGCATAAGTAAGGGTTGTTACTGAATAATTTTCTCTAATGTATATCTGCATGGGATGAACTCTGTTTTAATTGATAGATCTGAATCTATGATGCACCCATGGATAAAATGATGGTTCAAGATCTCTAGATCTGAAATGACTGTGCTCTTGTGTGATCCATCGAAGAGATGATTAAATTTATGACCTGGCGCAAGTTTGCTGAAGTCAATTGAAGAAATCTGGGTAAGTTCTATGGATCTGGTTCATTCTGAAAATTTTATATTTACAAATCTATACGCTAGTTCGTCTCAGTAAAAGCGTGTATATATGCGGGTTTGCTTCAGAAAAGGCGTGTATGGAAGATAGGGTTTTCTGAAGCTTATTGCAAAGGTTTTTTTGTTATTCCTAGTATTTGTCTATTTTCTATCAATGAATTGTTCTTGTAGATTTGGGTTGTTTGAATACTGTATATGCTTCTAAGTTGATTATGTACAAATATGATCAATGAGAGAATAAACATGGTTGATGGTGACTAACTGAAGATATCTGATTGAAAGCCTCAAATCAGGATCTGAGACTGATTACATTCTGAAAAACAGTATTCACAGAGACATATGCAGGTTGGTGTGAAGGAAAGCGCGTATACACCCGGGTTCTGTGAAGCAAAGTAGCATATGAATTTTAAGTTGATGAATGTTCAGGGTTGAGTTTGTATCTACATACTTATTCTAAGGTGTGGGTTATTTATGAGTTTTGGTTATAGTGGTCTCACTATTCTAATTGAAGTATTGGGTAAAGTCTACGGTTTTCGATGATTATGAAGAGTTGTGTTGATGCTGTTTGATCTAGTATGAAAATTGATGAAACGTGGTCTGTAGTGGTTCTGAGGGTTGAAGCCTTCAGTATGGAAGTAGAAGCTTCTTTCCGGTACAACTTGGTGTTCTGATCAGGGGGTCAAAGCTCCCTTCCAGTAGTGTTTTGTAAATGAGATTAGAGGGTTTTAGCTCCCTTCCAGTAGCAGTTGGAAAATGAGAGAAGGTTGTAGCCTTCTACAGGTAGATGCCTGCATACTAATATGAGTTTTCATCAGTACAATATTGTAAATAGTTTTCCATATAATAAATATTGAAGACAGAGACGACAACAACGGTGGTTTCCTCTCGAATTGGGTTTCCACCTTAAATATTGGTGTTCATGTGTGTTTCTCTTGTGTGATTATTTATACTACTATTACTGCACATAATTACTGATTATCTAACAGATGCATGACTGGTAAACTGACTTAAAGATGGTTCCTGAATTTTTTTTCTAATCTACAAATTTATATCAGTGTACGCTAATTTCCTTTATTATATGCTCATGTATATGCGAGTTGGGTTCATCAAAGCCGCATATGGAATTCTATAAAGAAAAATTTAAAATCTTTTCAGTAAGCTCTGAATACTGATTCACCCCCCCCCTCCCTCTCGGTATTTTTCCCAACAATTGGTATCAGAGCAGGTTATTCTGAAGAAGCTTAATCGCTAGAAGAAAGATCAGCTAAGATGAGAAATCAAGATGGGACAACATCTATCATGCCTCCTCTCTTCAACAAAAACAATTTAATCTTCTGGAAGACAAGGAAAAGATCCTATCTTCAATATCTTGGAGAATATGTATGGGATATAGTTGAAGGAGGTTACCAATATCCAACATTAGTTCCAACAGATGCAGTAGAAAGAAAGAAATATGGAACCCATGCAAAGGCGGTCATTGCATTATTGGGAAGTCTGACTGAATCAGAATTTGTCAAAGTCATGCAGTTGAATACAACAAAGGAGATATGGGAAAAAATAATTCTAAGCTATAAAGGTGATACCAAGGTAAAAAGTGCTAAACTCTAAACTCTCAGAATTCAATATGAAAATCTCAGGATGCATGATGAGGAAAGCATTGCCAGTTTCTTCTTACATCTAGATGATGTTGTAAATCGTATGAGAAATCTGGGTGAAACTATAACTGACACTACTCTAGTAGAAAAGGTTTTAATATCTCTAACTCCCAAATTTGAATCAAAAGTGTCTACTATTAAAGAAAAGCAGTATCTAAAAACTCTTACTATTGTTCAACTTCATGGTATTTTGACTGCTTTTGAAATGAGAAAAGGAGGTCCATCTGAAGTCAAAGAATTTGTCTTTAGAGTTGTTGCAAAAGGAAAAGAAGTAGAAGAAAAAGAAGGATCATGGTAGGTTTCAGAAGAAGATGAGATAAAATTTGTAAAGAAGCTACAATTTGGCACTGGAAGATTCAGAGGTAAGCTTCCTTTTAATTTTTTTTCTTGTGGAAGAGTTGTTCATTATGCTGCTAAGTGTCCTCACAAAGAAAAATGTGAAAAAGGAAAGGAAGTGGAAAAAGTAAATAAGAATCAGTTTATCAATAGAAAAATTTATTATACTCATGAAGATAGTGATGGGCTATCAAATAGTGAAGAAGGAGAATCTAATCAAGATGTTAGACTACTCATGGCTTTTGAAAAAGATTTTAGTGAGGCTAAAGATACCTTTATGGATGCACTAGAAGAAAATGATTTTCTTGAAGAAATTAATTAGCTGAAAATATGTTTGGAAGAAAACAAAATTTCCATAGATAATCTAAAGAATTAGCTTATATAAAAGGAGAAGCACAATGTGAAACTAGAATGTGAAATAGTAAGTCTAAGAAAGGAAATTGAGAAAGAGAAAACTTTAGATCTTAGATTTTCTAAAGGAACTGAAACCTTATATGAAATTATCAAGGTTTAATGCTCTCCTTTTGTAAAGATAGGTCTTGGATATAATGGAGAATCCTCTTAGTCTTCAACACCAAGCTATCTAAATGCAACTAAAGACAGCCTACAACATTCTGTCACTCAGCAAGAAAACAAAGAAACTTCACAGGTAAAGCATGGCCACCTCAATACAAAGAACAATAGCATAAATATCAAACAGAGAAACACCAACTTGCAGGTTAACACAAATAGACGGTTTCATGATCGCAAAAATTTCTTCTTTAATGGGAAATTTTTCTCATGTCATAATTTTGGTCATAAATTTGTTCAATGTGTTGCATACAAAACCATCATGACCACAAAAGCAAGAAAGAAAATAAATGAGTTTGGAATAAAGAAGAGTACTTATAACAACTTTTCCTCTTCAAAATGAAATTGAATGTGCTTATTGCAATAACTTTGGTCATGGAGAATCTGAATGCAAGAGAAAACTCCAACCAAAAGAGCATGTACCTTCAAATTCCAAGGTATGGAGAAATAAGGACTTACAGGTTGAGAATTGTGGCATAGATTTATTTGTAGAAGGGGAATAAAATCAATGGTACATTGATAGCGGATGCTCAAAACACATGAAAAGTGATAGAAATAAACTCCTTGCATATAATTCTCTAGAAAGAGAAAAGAATGTTACCTTTGGAAATGATACTCATGCTGTCATTAAAGGAAAAGGTTCTATTTTTCTAAAATAAAAGGTAAAAGATATAATGTTATGTATGTGGATGGATTAAAACATAACATGTTAAGTGTGAGTCAAATGTGTGATCAAGGAAATGAAGTTGTCTTTAGTTCAAAATAATGTGTGGTATGTGAACTTGACACAGAAAAACAATAATAAAAGGAACTAGAACACCAAGCAATCTATATGTATTGAAAGGTTGCAAAAAACAATGTTACTTGGGTAAATATTCATAAAATTGGTTATGGAACAGAATATTGGGGCATTTGATTTTCTCTCAAATCAGCAAATCTAGTAGACTCAAAGCAGTTTGTGATCTTCCCCCCATCACTCTGCCTGAAAGTACCATATGCAAATCTTGCCAATTCGATAAGAAAACCAGAGTACAATTCAATGCAAAATAAGGATCAGCAAGTAAGCCTCTTGAACTCATACATACTAATTTATCTGGACCTATGAGAAAAAGGTCACCCTGTGGAGAACAATACTATATTCTTTTTATTGACGATTTCTCTAGAATGTGTTGGATCGGTTTACTAAAACACAAAGATGAAGCATTTTAAAATTTTCAGATCTTTAAAGCCCTAGTTGAAAATGACTTAGATATAAAGATAAAATGTCGTAGATCTGACCGAGGAGGTGAATATATATCAGGTGAATTCTTTGATTTCTGTGAACAACATGGCATAAAAAGACAATTTTTTGTAGTTGGAACCCCACAACAAAATGGTGTGGCAGAAAGAATGAATTAGAAAGTTCAAAAAATGGCTCGTGCCATGCTTGATGATTCTGAAACACTTGATACCTTTTGGGGAGAAGCAACACATACCACAGTAAATATTCTTAACAAGGCTCATGTTCATGTGAATAGTGATAAAACTCCTTATGGGGAATCTTCCAACTGTAAAACATTTTAGAGTGTTTGGAAGCAAATGATTTATCAAGAATAATGATGAAAAACTTGGTAATTTTGAACCTAGAGTAGATGAAGGAATATTTCTTGGCTATTCTTCTAGAAGTAAAGAATATAAATGTTACAATAAAATTCTACGAAAGATTGTTGCATGCATTGATGTTATAATTGATGAGTCTCTCTCAGCTCCAAAAATGGAAATACCAATAACAAATGAAGATGATGGTAATGAATTTCTTCCTGCATCAAATAGCAACAATATAGAAGGTGAACCCAATGAAGCACTAGAAGAAGATATATCTAAAAAGGCTCCATCCAAGTATGTTCAAAAAAATCATCCAGAATCTCAAATTTTGGGAGAAAAGGGATCAGGTGTCCAAACAAGAAGAACTCTTGTAGGATCTCCTAGTTATCTAGCATTTATATCCACTATTGAACCACAGAATGTCAATCAAGCTAGCAAAGATGAATGTTAAATTCAAGACATGAATGAAGAACTTGATCAAATTGAAAAGAATCATACTTGGGAATTGGTTCCAAGACCTCATGATAAAAATATTATTGGAACAAAATGGATATTTAAAAACAAGTTAAATGACAATGGAGATGTTATTAGAAACAAAGCTAGACTTGTTTGTAAAGGGTATGCTGAACAAGAAGGTATAGAATTTGAAGAAACATTTTCTCCTGTAGCTAGACTTGAATCCATAAGAATGTTTCTTGCCTTTTCAAGCTTTCAATAATTCAAATTTTATCACATGGATGTTAAATCTGCTTTCCTCAATGGTGATCTAGAAGAAGAAGTTTATATAGAACAACCAGAAGGATTCATTTTGGGAAATGATGAATTTTTTTTTTGCAAAATTAAAAAAGCTTAATATGGTCTCAAACAAGCTCCAAGGGCATGGTACTATCGTCTTGACAAATATCTTCATCAACAAGGTTTTTCAAATGGATCTGATGATAGCAACTTATACACAAAAATTGAAAATGATAAACTATTGATAGTAGTTGTATATGTTGATGACATCATTTTTGGGAGTAATGAAGAGTCCATGAGTCAGAAATTTGCTTATGTTATGGAGTAAGAATTTGAAATGTATTTACTTTGGGAACTAACATTTTCTCTTGGCTTACAAGTGCAACAAGAAGCATATGGTATATTTTTATCACAGCAAAAATCTCTTAAGCAAATCCTGAAGAATTATGGGATGGAAGAATACAAACCTGTGATACGCTAATGGTAACTGGATATAATCTCAATTCTCATGATGATTCTCCCACAACAAATCAACCAGAATATAGGTCCATGATTGGAAGTATACTTTATCTAACCAGAACAAGACCAGACATTATGCATGCATTTGGGATTGTTGGACGATTCCATGCAAATCCAAAAGAGTCTCACCTTCAGGCTGTAAAAATAATATTCAAATATCTACAAGGGACTCAAGACTATGGTCTATGGTATCCAAATAATTCTGATCTCACTCTTCATGCTTACACAGATGTAGATTAGGATGGCAATATTGATGATCGAAAAAGCACTAGTGGTGGTGCATTCTATATGGGGCCCCGATTGGTATCTTGGTTTAGTGAGAAAAAAAGTTCTATTTCCTTAACTACAACAGAAGCAGAATATGTGGTTGCCGCATCATGTTGCACACAACTACTTTGGATGATGCAGACTTTACAAGACATTCAAATAAAATGTTCACCTACCATCTCCATTTTTTGTGATAATACAAGTGCCATTAGTATCTCAAAGAATCCTGTTATGCTTTCCAAGACCAAGCACAGTCCTATCAAGTACCACTTCCTACGTGAACAAGTGCTTGAACAAAAGGTTAAATTGGAATATGTTCCCTCCAAAGAACAAGTTGTTAATATATTTAATAAACCTCTTCCTAGGGAAGCATTGGAATATCTCAGACAGAAGCTGGGAGTTGTCTCTACCTCTCAGATTAGATCTACTTGATTTTAGAAGATTAAATTTGGTACGTGTGTTTCATAAAGGAAAATCGCGTATGTACACGAGTTTCTGTGCATAAAACCACGTATGGGTTTTGCTGAAAAAAATTCTCTGGGTCAGCGTTTCAAAACAATTGTGGGTCTGTTGGGTAATCTCTATTGTTGTTCCAGTATTCATGTTTTTGTATCATTCTCTGATATTTATCTCCTTTATGAAGATGCTTTGATGATTTAGTTGTTGAAGGTGTTCAGGATGCACAAGCTAAGGGGGAGCACTTGTCTTGTGGAAAATGATGCATTGTTGGCATTCTGATTGGTTGTTGTGTTATGATCTCATGTTTGAGATTCTTTGGTTTTGGTCATAAATAGTCATATCTGTAATTTGATGAAAAGGTCTTGTTGAGACCTATGATGTAAAATTGTTATATTTAGTCATGTAAGGACTTGTTCAAATTTGTAAACACACTTAGTTGGGAAGTTGAGTCAAATTTGTAATTATACTTGGTTGGATCATTGATGTAATTATGATTCCTTGGTGATAGGAAAGGTCATACTCGGTTGAGTCATGTACTTCATTAAAAAAAATATGTTTAAAAATCCAGCATGAACATAGGGGGAGTATGGTAAATTGAGTACACATCAGATCTTCAGAGCTCATCTTTCTACAAGGAAAGAGAAACCTTGTTTTGGTTTTGATTCGCCCTTTGCCCTTGATGTCAAAGGGGGAGAGTATTTTGGTGTTTGAATAATGGTTATGATTAATGTATTTATCTATTGTGATGATCAAACACCATCATGGTTGCCATCAGGTCCAAAGGGGGAGATTGTTGGCAATATGTTGCAATATGTTGTCCTTGATGGAAACCCACTTGATGAAGTTGTTCTTGATGGAATCCTACTTGATGAGTTGCCTTTTCATAAGCAACCTATGTGTTAAAGATGTACAAATGATGTTTCTACAGGTCAGTTCAGATGTGACAGATAAAGGAATTCCAGTAAGTGCCAGAGAAATGAAATAGGAAATATTTCTCAATGTATACGTAGGTTTTATGAAGGAAACCCGTGTATGGATGAAATGTATACGCTACTTTTATGAAAGCAACCTGCGTATACATTCAGAATTAGTAAATACACAATTTTTATGAAGAGGAGTCATGTATCCACACGGATAAGGATGATCCTGGTCGCGTATGCCTTTTGCGCTCTAAAATTATAATACTAAGAGGCATTACCATGGTATTATCCCACAATTTTGAGCGTTGTGTCGTCTATTTGATTCCATTCAAATAATACCATCAACAATTGTGTGGATTTGACTCATGGTATTGATAAAGGCTAAATATATATATAAGGAAAAGAAGATCATAGTTCAAGTGGTGCATAAGTAAGGGTTGTTACTGAATAATTTTCTCTAATGTATATCTGCATGGGATGAACTCTGTTTTAATTGATAGATCTAAATCTATGATGCACCCATGGATAAAATGATGGTTAAAGATCTCTAGATTTGAAATGACTATGCTCTTGTGTGATCCATTGAAGAGACGATTAGATTTATGACATGGCGCAAGTTTGTTGAAGTCAAGTGAAGAAATCTAGTTAAGTTCTATGGATCTGGTTCGTTCTACAAAGTTTATATTTACAGATCTATAAGCTAGTTCATCTCAGTAAAAGTGCATATATACGTGGGTTTGCTTCAGAAAAGGCATGTATGGAAGTTAGGGTTTTCTGAAGCTTATTGCAGAGGTTTTTTTGTATGCCTGATATTTGTCTATTGTCTATCAATGAAGTCTTCTTGTGGATCTAGGATGTTTGAATATTGTATATGCTGCTAAGTTGATTATGTACAAATCTGATCAATGAGAGAATAAACATGGTTGATGGTGACTAACTGATGAAGGGTTCTGCATTTCTAAAGATATCTGACTGAAAGCCTCAGATCAGGATCTGAGACTGATTACATTTTGAAAAACAGTATTCATAGAGACATACGCAAGTTGGTGTGAAGGAAAGCGTGTATACACGCGAGTTCTATGAAGAAAAGTAGCGTATGCATTTTACGTTGATGAATTTTCAAGGTTGAGTTTGTATCTGCATACTTATTCTGAAGTCTGGGTTATTTCCGAGTTCTGGTTACAGTGGTCTCACTGTTTTAATTGAATTATTGGGTAAAGTCTATGGTTGTCGACGTTTATGAAGAGTTGTGTTGATGCTATTTGATCCAGTATGAAAATTGATGAAACGTGGTCTGCAGTGGTTCTGAGGGTTGAAGCCTTCAGTATGGAAGTAGAAGTTTCTTTCCATTAGAAGCTGGTGTTCTGATCAGGGGGTTGAAGCTCCCTTCTAGTAGTGGCTAGTAAAAGAGATTAGGGGGTTGTAGCTCCCTTCCAGCAGCATCTGGAAAATGAGAGAAGGTTGTAGCCTTTTGCAGGTAGATGCCTACATAATGATAAGAGTTTGCGTTAGTACAATATTGTAAACAATTTTCCATATAATAAATATTGAAGACAAAGACGACAACAACGATGGTTTTCTCCCAAATTGGGTTTCCACCTTAAGTATTGGTGTTCATGTGTGTTTCTCTTGTGTGATGATTTATACAACTATTACTGCACATAATTACTGATTATCTAACAGATGCATGACTGGTAAACTGACTTAAAGATGGTTCCTGAAAATTTTTTCTAATATATAAATTTATATCAGTATGTGCTAGTTTCCTTTATTATATGCACGTGTATACGCAAGTTGGGTTCATCAAAGCCACGTATGGAATTCTGTAAAGAAAAAGTTAAAATATTTTCAGTAAGCTCTAAATACTTATTCACCCGCCCCCTTCCCGGTATTTTTCCCAACAGTGTGAACAAGGGTATTTTGGAGGGATTCCACTTGGAATGGAAACCTAATATGTCCTAATTAATAAAGAAATTTGTCCCATCCAATTTTCATTTTATTTACTTAGTCATTCAGTGAGTTATCTCCAAAACGTAACTTCCTGTAGCAAAAAAAAACTTCATGTAACACTCTTATAACACGTGTAAACTTGACCATATTTGCTCCCAAAGCTTGGTTTTTGTCTCTTAGGCTTGAATCATGACCCCTAGTATCTAAATCCATGATTTAGGAAGAATAAAGACCACTTAGGACATGATTTTTTACAAATTATATTAGGCCTATTTATTTGACTTCATGCTCTTAGGATTTCAATTACAAATTGTTGTTCTTTCCTAGGATTAATTTCTTTTCAAAGCAACACTTCCATTTCTGAAATTATTTTAGTCTTTGATTTCACAACATTCACTCCATTATATCATATCAACAAAAGAAAGACACATTGTATACTTAACATATAGTTTTGATACCTCTAAATTTTGTATGAACCCCTGGTTGATAATTAAAGTTGGTAGCGTTTGGAGTTGCAACGTTATTGTTGCAATACTGAGGCTCATAAATTTTTACTGTCATTTCCGAGGAGGTGTCAAAGTATGCTTTTTTTTCTTCCCTAGTTTATTCATTTCTTTTCTTTCTGCAAAAAAAAATAATTTCATTAGGCATATTTCATTTCAAAAACAGAAAATTGCATTACATTAGCATTCTTATTCGAAATTTTTTTTCTCCAAAACCACCCCCACGTTGCCCCTCCATTTGATCACATGGTGCAGTAAGAACCACATAACCATCCACTTTTGTAGGTATAATAATAAGAGGTGACAGATAAGGTAGAAGAAATGGATGGAGATGATGACAATGAAGAAGGTCCTCTTGGATTTCCAATTCAAGATACTGATGTTAATGTGCATATGAAGAACATCCCTCCGTATTTCCTTCCCAACTTCCATGGTATGAGGTTATAGGATTTGGAAACCTTTCGTTTTTAATTTGAAGTACTTTTTAGATGTTATGGTTACTTACTAAACACTCAAAAGTTTATATTGTTTCTGTCAACATTGAAGGATAGAGCTCTAAAATGGTTCATTGTTAGGTCCCTATATCACTAGTATAGCCCCTTATTATTATTAGTGTAAACCCCTTATTGTTATTATTGTACCCTTGTAACCCCCATTTTGTTATTATTGTGTCCTTAAATTATTATTGTTAGGTCGGCTAGGATTACATTGTGGCCCACTAGGATTACATTATGGCCCCATGGACTCCTATATATAGAAAGGAGGTTTTGTAAATTGTATCATCCAAGAATTGTTCATTTATGTAATGTATGGGAGGTTGCCCCCTCGAAGTGGCTTATTTCTAAGGCGTTGATATCTTTTTTCTTCTATTTTTGGAGCTGGTTACACAACATTTGGTATCAGAGCTTTGGATTATAGGGTTTCGCTGCTCCAAACAGGTCATCGTGGAATTTTCGCTATAAATTTTTTTCTACGAAGTTTCAGAAGCTGAAATTTTTAGGGTGCGAAGAAAAATCCACGAGAAGCTTGTATAAAAATTTCGAGTTTGGAGAGTTTGGTTCGTAACAATTTACGAGATATGATGTTTGTGGAAGTCGGTATTTTTTCGAGGGCTCTAAACGAGGTCATCGTGGAATTTTCGCTATAAATTGTTTTCTACGAAGGTTCGGAATCGGAAATTCATATGGTGCCGAAAATTGCAATCTCGAGGAAGTGCATCAAAAAATTTCGGAGCTTGGTTCGCAACATTTTTGGAGATATGATCTGTGGAAGGTAGTGCTTTTCGAGGCTCCCCGAATTTCATCTCAAAGAGGTGATCGTGGGAAAAGTTCAATAACTCTCTCTCTAAAGATTGGATTGGAGTGCCGTCAAAATTGGTCACAAGTACACAGCCTTTATTTTCTTGGCTATCGATTTCAGAGACAAAGAACAAAACAGTGACACGTGGCAAGTTGTACAAATTCGCTCTACTGAACCAGTCCATAATTAGGTCATTGTGGGAGATTGGACACAACTTTGTCTTGGAGAATAAAAATCAGGTCAGACCTGTGGCATTTGAAAGAAGCTTCAGAGGGCTACTACAGGGCTGAATTTCAGATATTGAAGATTTTCAATTACAGAGATAATTCAATTTTCATATGGTGCGAAGCTGCAATCCTAAGGAAGTTCATCAAAAAATTTCAGAGCTTGGTTCGCAATATTTTTGGAGATATAATCTGTGGAAGGTAGTGCTTTTTCAGGCTCCTGAATTTCATCTCAAAGAGGTGATCGTGGGAAAAGTTTAATAACTCTCTCTCTGAAGATTGGATTGGAGTGCCGTGAAAAGTGGTCACAAGTACACGGCCTGTAGTTTTTTCGCTATCAATTTCAGAGACAAAGGACAAAACAGTGACACGTGGCAAGTCGTACAAGTTCGCTCTACTGAACCAGTCCAGAATTAGGTCATTGTGGGAGATTGGACACAACTTTGTCTTGGAGAATCAAAATCAGGTCAGACCTATGGAATTTGAAAGAAGCTTCAGAGGGATACTACAGGACTTATTTTCAGATATTGAAGATTTTCAATTACAAAGATAATTCAATTTCAATATCGATCTCCTAAAAGATAGTAAAAGGTGTGTATTTTTTCCGAATTGCATAAGTCTTGTTTGAAGAATCAATTTGAATTGATTCCAAGGGCATCTTGTAGAATAGATATCCATATTGGATTCTAAAATGGCCCCTAAAAAGAATTCAACACCCATTAAGCCTTCAGCAGGCTCTACTATGACTCATGAAGATGAAGAATGGCAACATGACATATCAAAATTACAAGAGCAAATTTCGCTCTCGCAAAGAACAACAAAAAATGAAATGGAAGTTTTGAAGAAAGGCGTGGAAACTAAGATGGATGGTTTGAAGAAAGTCGTGGAAGCTAAGATGATTGGTTTGGAAGCTAAGATGGATGGCATGGAAGTGGGCATGGAAGCTAAGATGGATGACATAAAAGACAACATGGAAAACATGAAGAGTGATCTAAAAGCATACATGGAAGGCTTGATGACAAGCTTAAAACCATAAATGATTCCTAATGGCGGAAATATAGGAGAAGAACCTCATGATGAGAACAAAATAAATGTTAATCGTGATTTCATAAACTCGAATGTTGGTGGGAAGAACCACCATATTCCAAAATGGATATGAGGAAGTTTGATGGAAAGGATCCTGTAACATGGATACTACAGATGGAGCAATATTTTGATCTCCATAACGTGCAAAACACGCAAAAGGTACGCATTGCAACTTTACATTTAGAACAAAATACATTTGTATGGTATCAATGGCTTTGCTCCCGTAAAAAAATTGTCACTTGGTCAATTTTTACTGAGGAAATGATAGCACATTATGAGGATACAAAGAGAAACACCTTCTTTACCCAATTGATAAATCTCAAACAAAAGGGTTTAGTGGGGCAGCACATTGAGGACTTCCAAAAATTGAATATAAGGGTAACTGATCTTACAGAGGAACACAGGATTGATATCTTCCTAGGCACTTTAAAGGATAACATCCAACATGAAGTTCGCGTTTTGGAACCTGATTCATTGGAGAAGGCATTCAGGTTGGCAAGAAAATTTGAATGTAAAATTATGGCGACAAGGAAGCCTACCACTCAATTCTATAAAGAAGGAAGCGTTGCTACGCCTAGATTTCCACAACCTACAAGGTTGACACCACAAAAATTGGAAGAAAAAAGAGCAAAAGGGCTTTGCTACAGTTGTGATAGAAATACACTAAAGGTCATAAGTGTGTTGAGAAGAAATTATTTTACATAGATTGTGAAGAGGAAGAAGAAAATGAACAAGAAGAGGATATACACCAGGAACCAGCCCTAGAAGAGGAAGAAATGAATCCGACTATATCGTGTAATGCACTGGCAGGAATTACCACTCCTCAAACTCTCAAGATAGAAGGACAGATCAAGAAGAAAAAGGTAATAGTGTTGATTGATTCAGGTAGCACCCATAATTTTATTCATTGTAAGGTAGCCAAGGAATTAAATTGTTTCCTATACCCAGCACCAGAATGTCAAGTGATAGTTGCAAATGGAGGAACTATAAATTGCTCTGGAAAATGCCATAATATCAAGCTAAACATGGGGGAATATGTATTGACTAGTCCAATGCTTTCCATTCCTATGGGAGGTGCCGATGTTTTACTGGGAGTACAATGGTTACAATCTTTGGGGACGGTAGCTTTTAATTTTCAAGAAATTTTCTTGAATTTTTTTTCAGAAGGAAAGGAAGTCGAATTATGGGGTATTGAAGGGAAGCCGGGAAAGATAATAAGCTCTAATGTCGTGACAAAGCTTCTAAAGAAAGAACAACGAGGCGTAATTGCACAATTATGCTCACCAGAAGTTCCAACATCAAAATCATCTATTTCTGCAGATCTCCAACAAGTCTTGGACAATCATTCCAAGGTGTTTGAAACTCCCAAAGGACTCCCACCTATTCGTTATCATGATCATGGTATTCATTTGATTCCAGGAAGTGTTCCTCCAAACATCAGGCCTTATAGATATCCTTACTTCCAAAAGAGCTAAATTGAACGTATGATTGCAGAAATGTTAGAGGCGGGTATAATTCAACCCAGTCAAAGTTCTTTCTCTGCTCCTGTAGTGTTGGTACACAAGAAGGATGGATCATGGCTAATGTGTCCGGATTATAGGGAGCTCAATAAGCTCACCATTAAAGACAAATTTCCCATTCCTGTGATTGATGAATTATTGGATGAATTACATGGAGCAATTTATTTTACCAAGTTGGATCTTCGCTCAGGATATCATCAAATTAGAATGAAGACTGAAGATATTCCAAAAACAGCATTTCAAACTCATGAGGGTCATTATGAATTTTTGGTCATGCCTTTTGGCCTTACCAATGCACCTTCTACATTTCAAGGGTTGATGAATTCCATTTTCAAACCCTTCCTTAGAAAATTTGTGCTAGTATTTTTTGATGATACACTAATCTACAACAGGTCTTGGAAGGATCATGTTGAACATGTTGACAGGGTGCTCAAACTATTGCAGGAGAAACAATTATATGCAAAAACATCCAAATGTTTCTTTGGAGTACAAGAGGTGGAATATCCGGGTCATATTGTATCTCACGAGGGTGTTAAAGTAGACCCTAACAAAATTAAAGCCATTAAGGAATGGAAAGTCCCCACAACCATAAAGAAGTTGCGAGGATTTCTCGGGTTAACAGAGTATTATCGCAAGTTTGTTAAGAATTATGGGAGAATAGCAGCACCTCTAACAACATTATTGAAGAAAGATGCATTTTCATGGACTCCCGAAGCAACTAAGGCCTTTGAACGTCTTAAAGAGGCAATGTGCCTAGCACCGGTCTTAGCTACACCAGACTTTACAAAAACCTTTATTGTGGAATGTGATGCCTCAGGAAATGGAATTGGTGCAGTTTTAATGCAGGAAGGAAGACCCATTGCTTTTGAAAGTCGTCCAATCAAAGGAAAGTATTTACAGAAACCTATTTATGAGAAGGAAATGTTAGTAATACTACATGCACTAAAGAAATGGCGAACTTACCTAATGGGAAGACACTTCAAGGTAAAAACTGATCATGATAGTCTTAAACACTTTTTGGAACAAAGACTATCGTCAGAAGAACAGCAAAAATGGGTCACAAAGATGTTGGGTTATGACTTTGAAATAATCTACAAAAAAGGAAAGCCGAATGTTGTTGCAGATG
>CM076577.1:65000965-65211140 GCA_034641835.2 Pinus albicaulis | reverse complement strand
ACTGGGATTTAGTGATGTATGGATAGGGATAGGCTTGATTATGATATGGGAAGGGAATGGAGGGTCTAGGGAACAATTTAGGGCTATAGGAATGAAATCTAGGATTTTTTTAGCTTAAACATTTTTCAAATTTGAATGAGAGACTTAACACTTTAAATTTTCAAATTGGAAATGCAAGAGGGAAAAAAATGGTGTTTATTACTTGTCATGAGGTGGAGAAACCCTTTGTTGGTGGTTTGGAGCACTTGCATGAAGTTTTGAAGGCTGTGAGTGAAACTGGGTAGGAGCACAACACCAGTTTTAGGAGCACATCACCTAACTACCAGGAGCACAACGTCCTTCTCCAAGAGCACAATGCCTTTACTAGGAGCGCAACTCCTTGCCTCCAGGAGCACATTTCCTTGCCTCCAGGAATGTGGCGCCAACCAAAATTTGAATTTTGACCCTACAAACGTTTTGTTTGAGATGAGGGAGTGTGAGCTCGATGGTTAGGAGAACAAATGAGTGCTTTCTTTGTCTTGTGATAGGATTTATACTTGATTATTTGAATGAATTTTCCTTTAGGACCCACTTTTATCCTTCTCATTCACTTTAAACTTTGAAATATTTACCTTTCACTTTTGTTTCTATTCTTTGGAGATTGATCATTTGGTGGATTGAGAACACTTTAGACTTTAAAAATTCTGAGCTTTCATGGCACATGAAACCTTTTAGTATGAAACTATCTTAGAACCATGAACTTATTACATATTGAGAAAACATAAAATTACATAACGAAATAAAAATTACATAATGGAATAAAATCTAAATATTACATTTCAACTTTAAATGGTAAAGTGAATTTATTAGTCACTCTTAGTCTTGTTGGTCTTTTATGTAATGGAAATGATGTTTTAAAAAACCCTAAGACCTAATGGACACATTTACTAAATGGACTTCATGATGATATTTTTGGGTGTGGAGCTTGATTATCTTATTTATTTTGTATCACAGTGTTGGACCCCTGTACCTTAATGGGCCAGCAATGCCACCCGTAGTTAAACGCTACCTGGGGGGTCCAGGGGGGGCGGATGCGACTTTATGGAGCCCCCCCTTGGCAGGGGGTTTCAGTGGTAGCGCACCCAAAGCTAAAAACATATGAAAAATTGCCTTGTAAAAGTATAGTAATTTCTAGTCAATCTAGACCGTTCATTAGGCAGATGATCTGACGGTAGAAGTTATGTTTAGTTTAGGGTTTTTTGCCCTAGAAGGAAACCCCTCGCTTGTATGAGGGCATTGTATTGTGGCTGTGTATTTTGGGTGTATTCTTAGAGCGAGAAATAGATAGGGAGACTATGAGAGAGAACATAGGATATTATAGTGGATCTGCTGTAGGTTGTGTCTCTTCATTTTGCTGGATAATAGAAAGGAAGGACTGGTTGTTCGAGGTGGACGTAGCCCAAACTGGGTGAACCATGTATATCTGTGTCTCTTTGGTTTTATGTGTTTTGTGTGCTTCTGTTTTCCACATATTTTATGTGTTGCATTTCTTTGTAATATATAATTTTCTAACAAATGATATCAGAGATGAAGGTCTATTTGGCTAATAAACTCGCAGGAAAGAAGGGTTCCTGGTTCGACTGGGAGCAATGGCAGAATATAGTAAGTTTAGGGTCTAGAAATTTAATGGCCAAAACTTCCTGATGTGGAAGATGTAGATGGAAGATTATCTCTATCAGAAAAATCTGTACCTACCATTGAGCGTAAAAACAAAGAAGTTGATGGCTATGACAGATGTAGAATGGGAGATTCTCGATACAAAGGCACTCGGAACAGTACGGTTGTGCCTCGTGGCATCGGTAGCTTTCAATATTTCAAAGGAAACAGCAACAGAGGGTTTGATTAAGGCATTGGTGAAACTATATGAAAAACCCTTGGCCTCAAACAAGGTATTTCTTATGAAATGTTTATTTAATATGAATATGTCGGAAGGTGGGTCTATTGCAAACCATTTAAATGATTTCAATATAGTTACCAATCAGTTACGTTCTACAGGTGTAAACTTTGATGATGAAGTTATGGCTCTTTTATTTATGTGCTCATTGCCAGAAAGCTGGAATGGTTTAGTTATGGCCATTAGTAACTCTATCCTGGATCTACTACTTTAAATTTTGATGATGTTTTCGGTGCTATCCTTAGCGAGGAAATGCGACAGAAAAGCTCCGGTGAGACATCGGGTAATGCTTTGAGTACAAAGTCTAGGAGAAGAAAAATGGAAAGAGGAAAGAGCTTGGGATATCGCAGTAAATCAAGGAAAGGAAAATCCAAGTCCAAATCGGGGATAGTGTGTTGGAAATGCGGAAAGAAAGGACACCTAAAGAAAGACTGTAGATCTCAGAAGGCAAAAGAAGGAGACACACAGCAAGAAAACAATCATGAAGAAAATGTGACAGGTGATGTGTTACAAGATGCTTTGATTCTTTCTTTCGAAAATGTTACTGATTCATGGGTGGTAGATTCAGGGGCCTCATTCCATGCCACACCTCATACGAAATATTTTCATGACTATGCTCAAGGAGATTTTGGAAAAGTTTTTTTGGGTGATGATAAACCTTGTAAAATTGTTGGAATAGGTAAAGTTCTTATAAAACAAAAAAATGGAAAAAAATGGCTATTAAAGTAGGTAAGGCATGTTCCATATATGAAGAAAAATCTGATTTCAACAGGGTAGTTAAGCGGTGAAGGTTGTGTGACAACTTTCACAAATAAAACTTGGAAGGTCACCAAGGGAGCCCTAGTATTAGAAAAAGGTGAAAAGGTTGGTACATTATATTTATGCAATGGTATTTCTAACTCTATTAATGATTTCCTTTCCAAAGGAGAAGATGTAGCATTATGGCATCATAGGCTCGGACACATGAGTGAGAAGGGGATGAAGATTCTTCACTCAATAAATTTGTTGACGGGTTTGAAGAATGTTGATTTGGCTTTCTGTGAGAATTGCATTTATGGAAAACAAAAGAGAGTCAGATTTCTCAGAGTTGGGAAAGAAAAGAAGATAGAAAAATTAGAGCTTGTGCATACATATGTATGGGGACCTACTCAGGTATCATCTCTCGGTGGCTCTCATTATTATGTTACTTTTATTGATGATGCAACTAGAAAAACTTGGATTTATTGTATTCAGAATAAATCTAATGTATTTGATACTTTCAAGAAATGGAAAGCTTTGGTTGAGATTGAGACAGGAAAGAAGTTGAAGTGTCTCAGATCAGACAATGGAGGTGAATATTGCAGCAAAGAGTTTGATAGGTACTGTTCAGAGCATGAAATTCATAGAGAGAAGACAGTTCCAAGAACACCACAAGAAAATGGTGTGTCAGAAAGGATGAACATAACAATCATGGAGCGTGAAAGGTGCATGAGATTACATGCAGGATTTCCTTTACAATTTTGGGCAGATGTTGTAGATATTGTTGTTTATCTAATAAAAAGAGGGCCTTCAAGTTCCTTGGATGGTGGTATTCCAGAGGAAGCATGGACAGGTAAAAAGGTAAACTACTCTTTTTTAAAGCCTTTTGGTTGTGAGGCCTTTGTCCATATTAATAAAGAAAACAAAACAAATCTTGAGGCAAAATCAAAGAAATGTACCTTTATTGGATATGGTGCTAATGATTTTGGTTATCGCTTATATGATTATGAAAATCACAAAATCATTAGGAGCAGAGACTTAATATTCAATGAAAAGTTATTGTATAAGAATCGATTGACAGAAAAGTAGGAAAAGCCAAAGAATACATAGTTCTTGATGAGATCACAGAAAAAGTAAAGATGCCTGAAAATAACAATAATCAACAGCCACAACAACAGCAACGGACACCTCAAACACCCGAAAGTGGTGCCAGAAGATCTGCCAGGATAAGTAGACCCCCTGAACGATACTCTCCTCCATTATATTATTTATTATTGTCCGATTCTAGTGAACCCGAATGTTATGAAGACGAAATGCATATCGAAACTAGGAAGAAGTGGGAGCTAGCCATGAAAGAAGAGATGGACTCCTTAATGCATAGCTAGACTTGGGACTTGGTAAGATTTGCCTACAAGTATAACACATTCAGAATGGAAAATGGGTTTACAGGATGAAGGAAGAAGATGGAGGAAAACATAGGTAGAAAGCTAGACTTGTGGTGAAGGGGTTTGCACAGAAGAAAGGTATTGATTTTGATGAAATGTTTTCTCCTGTTGTTAAGATGACTTCAATCAGAACTATTTTAAGTCTTGTAGCAGCGGAAGATTTACATCTTGAACAGTTATATGTAAAGACAACATTTCTCCATGGAGATTTGGAGGAAGAGATATACATGCAGCAACCAGAAGGATATGAGGTAAAAGGGAAAGAAAAATTGGTGTGCAAGTTAAAGAAGAGCTTGTATGGCTTAAAACAGGCTCCAAGGCAGTGGTATCTAAAATTTGACAAGTTTATGTCTGAACAAGGTTATACTAGATGTCACTCTAATCATTGTGTTTATCTAAAAAGGAAAAATGATGGCGACTATATTATATTGTTATTGTATGTAGATGACATGCTTGTTGCAGGATCTAACATGCAGGAAATAAATGTGCTCAAAAGAAAATTGGCAAATTCATTTGCAATGAAGGATTTGGGAGCTGCAAAACAAATCCTTGTGCAAGTAACAGACAGGAAAATCTTTAAATTAACACTGCATCTCTTAGAATGATCCCTTTAAAGTGTTGAAAATATTTAAATATAAGAAATAAACAGTTAGTACACCTTTTATAGCCATTCAAACTTAGCAGAATGTGCCCCAGGGCAAGAAGAAGTGACTATAAGTTCCATATGCATTAGCAGTTGGAAGCTTAATGTATGCAATGGTCTGCACAAGGCCTGATATTGCACATGCAGTGGGAGTTGTAAGCAGGTACATGAAAAATCCAGGGAAAGAACATTAGATGCCAGTGAAATGGATTCTCAGATATTTGAGAGGTACCACAAATCAAGAATTATGCTTTGGTGGTTCAAACATTACTCTATAGGGATATGTTGATGCAGATATGGCAGGTGACAAAGATAACAGGAGGAGCACTATAGGATATGTATTTACTGTAGGTGGAACGACTGTCAGTTGGGTTTCAAAAAATCCAGTGTTGTTTCACTTTCAACAACAGAAGCAAAGTATGTTGCTACTACAGAGGCTAGTAAAGAAATGATTTAGTTACAAAGGTTTATGGATGAATTGGGTAAGAATCATGATATGGGCACATTATACAATGATAGCCAAAGTGCCATTCATCTTGCAAAGAACTCAACATTTAATTCCAAGACTAAACACATACATCTCAAGTACCATTTCATACGATTAGTATTGGAAGATGGAAAGTTGAAGCTGGAAAAGATACATACTAGCCAAAATCCTGTAGATATGCTAACAAAAGTTGTAACCAGGGAGGAAATGAGATTATGCTCAGTTTCAATTTGTCTTCAAGGATGACGATGAAGATGAGAAACATCTAGGTGCAAAGAGGAGTCATTTTCTAGCAAATGAAGCAGCGGTGGAGTTGCTACAAATCAGTCTCCAAGTGGGAGATTGTTGGGTGTGGAGCCTGGTTATCTTGTTTATTTTGTATCACAGCGTTGGACCCCTGTACCTTAATGGGGTAGCAACTCTACCCATAATTAAACACTACCTAGGGGGTCCAGAGGGAGGCAACTGTGACATTATGGAGCCCCCCCTTGGTAGGGGGTTTCGAGGGCAGCACCCTCGAAGCTAAAAATAGATGTAAAATTTCCTTGTAAAAGTATAGTAATTTCTAGTCAATCTGGGTCGTTCATTAGGCAGATGATCTAACGGTAGAAGTTATGTTTAGTTTAGGGTTTTTTTTCCTAGAAGGAAACCCCTCGCTTGTATGAGGGCATTGTATTTTGGCTGTGTATTGTGGGTGTATTCTCAGAGTGAGAAGAAGATAGGGAGACTATGAGAGAGAACATAGGATATTACAGTGGATCTAATGTAGGTTGTGTCTCTTCATTTTGCTGGATAATAGAAAGGAAGGACTCTTTGTTTGGGGTGGATGTAGCCCAAACTGGGTGAACCACATATATCTGTGTCTCTCTGGTTTTATGTGTTTTGTGTGCTTTTGTTTTCCGCATATTTTATGTGTTGCATTTCTCTGTAATATATAATTTTCTAACGGATATGAATGAAAAAATGATAAAGACTCATGAATAATGGACACTCATCATAATGGTGAAATCAACCAGCAAGTGATGAAATTCTTGAAAAGAGTGAGGTCTGACCTAGGACTAACTCCAGTGACCAAATTTTTGCATGATGACCTAATGGAATGACAAAAATTTTAGAATGGGACCCTAATATGATGTGAAAAGAGATATTTTGATCACTGGTGGCAGGATGAAAAAACTGACACTAACATTGGCTCCACTAGGGGATGGTAGCTCCATGGAGGTTCCAAGAACACCGTATACCAAGTAGACTAACCATTGGGCATGGAGTCAAAAGCTAAAAACCAAAATGAATACTAAAAACTTGACTCAATAAATTGAATCAAAACTTGACTAATTTTTTTTTTAAATTAACTCAAAACTGGACTGACTGAAATAAAAAACTTACTAAACTTATTGATGGTAGCATATCACCATGACTTGAGGACTTCAAATCCTAATGAGAACCACCTTCCTGCTAAATACATATGTACAATCATGTGAAGTGATCCTTCTAGTGTAAACAATCCAGCAAATGGCTACTTCCTTGAATCATGCTTGCACTTTCCTCAAACAGGCAAAAAAAAACAAAAAATAGACAACTCTGAGTGTCCACTGAACATGTACTTCTGGTCCATGAAAACAAGAAAATACATCTTCCCTGCTAACTATAGAAAATCAGTAAAAGGATCTTCAAAAATATGAAATGTTACCTTCTCTTGAGATCCAGCAAAATCACAAGCACACTCTTCATTCTGATCTGAAATAACACTTGGTTGTTGATCCATAGGAGGGCATAATGAAGTATGACTTTCTTCTATATGAGTGTTGGTTGAAAATTCCTAAAGCACGGGAAACTATGACTCTATCACTTGCACACTATCTCTCTAAGGCTCATACTCCTCAAATTTATAGTCTAAATCATTCTTGAACAGGAAAAATTCTTCACAATTGTCAAACATGACAACCCTATCCTCTTCATGAAAGACAACGGTCTATGTTAGTTATTCTCCTTCCATGAAATCATCATCACAAATCGGCTTACTCTAAAAAAAACCTATATAGTTTCATCAATCTCATGACTGTCATATTGAAACATAGATTTTCATTTTCAATAATGGAATAAGTTTCACTAACACATTCTTGATTATGTGAACACTGTAAACCTGCATTAGCTTGGGCTTTAACATGACTTTTTAGGAGCTGATCTATCTCATCTTGAGACAGAGGAGAAAACTAAGTTTTATAGCAGTAATTATTGGCTTGAAGATCTTCAATTTTAGGATCGGGAATTGGCATTTCTCTCTCTTGGCCCCAGATTTTTTCATCCAAGGAGGAAGCTACTGATTCTTATTGGAAGGAAAATTCATATAGGGATTCTATGATCTCATCATCTAGACACTCTTCATCCCCATACAAATTTTCAAGAAAATCAATGAAATTATTAGAGATCTCACAACAACCATCAATCATCGACAAGGAAGAATTAGAGCTTTGATAATGTTGATATAAAACTGAATGAAAGTCCTTTAGAGAATATAAACTAGTAGACAGTAGACTCTCATACCATAATCTCGCTTTTTCCTCCAAGGTAGCCATAAACATCTTCATCAGACAATCTTCAGGAAACTCAATCTTTAGTCTATTAATATGAAAATGAAATTTTACCAAATTCAAACTAGCATCTTCACCGTCCTGACCCTTAAACTTTGACAGTCCTCATTTCCAATATATACAAGGAATACGGTTCAGAAAACCAGGAATATGAGATCGATTCATAGGAGCATACCTTCGAGAAATTGAATCCATTTTGAAAATAGTGAGGTCACCAAGAATATCTTCAAACTACTGGTTCTTGAACAGTGGAGTCGCCATGAAAATTCTGAACCTTTGGATTCTTTGATGACTTTTGTCCCGGGGAATATTAGTCACTTTTCCCCCCGTATGGTCACCAAGATGTTCACTCTTTTGAATGTCCAAGGCTAAGAAGATACTAGCAAAGGTAACTATAAACCAAGCTCTCACCAAGTAGCTAGTCCTACTAGGCAGGAGAGGGATCTCTCCATGGGATCACATCTAAGAGGGCTAGATCAATTAGGTTTTAGGCTAGGTATAGTAGCACAGGGGTTTTTATTTGGTTGATTTGGGTTCTGGATGAGTGAATTAGGTCAAAGAGGTAACTAGGTCAGGGAAAATAAGATCAGAATTGCAGGCATCTAATGGGGCAAGGTAGGTGTAATATTCCAAATTGGAAATAGCAGCAATATATCTCATAAAAATGTAAAACACAACAAATATTAACTTGACATAGGAGAGATAAATATGAAGCCATCATTTTATTAAGATATCAACATAAATATACAAAATGATCACGAGGGACAAGCCACTCAAGAAATGGGAACAAGTTTCCAATGAACAAAACAATCAGCACATGAGTTGCTGCAACTGTATAGAATGCCAGAAAGTAGTGACAGTGTTGTATATATCAATGTGGCTGCTATTGAATACATATATAAATGAAATTTGGCTTATAGAAACAAAAGAAATGCCCAGCAAAGAAGATGTGGGCTCTAATACAAGATTTCTAGCCAATCCAAAAAAGATTGCTAGAAATGCCAAGAAATGTAAAATGTGACAAATAACCCTGGAGTTGAGATGTCACTGCAAGATGTATCTTAATAGAATGAGGCTATGACAGATCCAAAATGATGATTTCCTCCTCCAATGTTATTTATAATTAGAAGGTTGATCCCTCTACTCATAAATAGACCCTCCTACTAAGATCAATGTACCCTCCTAGAAAATGCCTCCAAAAATAACACAGTTCAGAATTGTGACTGCACTGTGAGGGATGGTAGATGGTTGGAATGATGCCAAAGATGAGAAAATATGCCCAAGAGACTTCCTTTTTGATCCTCCAATGGATAGGATACCTCTCCACTAAAAAACAAGCCCAGAAACAACTCTATGTGATCCTCAATTGTTGCACCCTGCAACACAACCCAACTCTAAATAGAAACTGCACTGTAGTTGAAGGAGGTAGCTTGGCTAGAATGCCAGAATGAGGAAATTCAACTCAAAGAAACTATCCTTCCATGAGGATGAGGTAGGGATTCCCGATCAGGAACACCCTTGTACTAAACAGCACAACAACCCTGCTAAACAGCAAGAGGAAGCTAGTCTAAGCATACCAATATCAAAATGATAAAATAAAAACATGAGTAAAAATGGTTTCTATCCCCTCCATATATAGCATGAGAGCCTCCTCACATTGGGTCCCATCCATACTTTCCACCAAGCTCATGCAAGTTGTCCTCCACAAAAACTGCGTTGTCTTTTCGTAAAGACCACTCCTCTATGACAACGCTGTTGATTTGGTCATAGTTGACTAAATCAACATGATTCAATCCCTGTTCACACCCAAAGGTGCTTAATCCAACTGCTTATTCTTCCTCCTTTCACATTAGGAGTGTTATTATTCCTTCTAAAGGGGTTTTATGAGTCTCCCCACCCATTTATTCATCTACCTAATGATAAAACAACTATAATATTCCATTTTGATGAAGTCTAAATTTTTGGAATATTAAAGTAGGTAAGCACTCTAACACTTTAGGGTTTTTTGGTGAGATGGATAATACTGTTGAGGTGCTAAAAAAGCATGAAAATACATGAATTCTTTTTTAAACTTAAGAAATGAAACAAATTATGGTGATTATCCAAAAAAGAGCATAAAAGATGTATTCTGCTTATCAAACTTGAGAATCAAACATATCATAGAATTGGAATGAACTTGGAAAGTACAAAACATTCATACATATGAAATAGAGGAAGAAATTTTGCCAAAGTATAGTACCTCATGAATCCCAAAAGAATAGCTGCAACTCATCCAATATATTCCTGCCAAAATCTGAATACACTAGTGTCTCTGATCAATACAACAACATCCAAACTATGAAATGAGTTAAGAAGTGAAAGATATAGACATGAAAAAACCTCTCCCAACCTCAGGGTTCAAATCCCTGAGTTGTGGAGCTGATCCACAAAATTCTGAATTGAAAACCTAGAGCATAGGGAGGTGAAACTGACTCATCTCTAAATTTAGTGAAACTAATTCATCATTCCTCAAAAAGAATTTTACCTAATGTATTTACCCCTAGGTAACTCAAAAAAATCATAATTACATTTAATTCCATCATTTAAATTGGTCAAAACATGATTTTCCATGGTGAAACTGAGAAAATTGGAAAAAATCAAGAAAAACAAAAAATGGCGAGCGCAATGCTAGTGTTAGGAGCACAGCGCTAGTGTCACGAGCACAACACCATATTTAGCTCAATGTTTGAAGGGTTTTTTGATGTCCAAATTCAGCTCAGGATAGCTCATTGGAAAGCCTATCTTGTTTGTTTTCCAAAACTGTTCATGGTTTCCAAAAATGATAATTTTTCACCATCCAAAAGGTCAATCTCCCAAGTCTGATCAGGAGTGTAGCGCCTAGATGAAAAACATGGCATAAACATGACTTTTAGGGTGTTTTTTGACCTTTTTCCCTGACACTTTGCCCAAATTTTCTTAGAAAAGTGCCTATATTGACTATTTTTTTCCTTTTGAATCAAATTTTACGCTTGGTTTTGCATTTGGAGCCTGTTAGAAGAAAATCAGTGCCTAGGGCGTTGTGCTCCTGGCAGTCTAGCTTTGCTAAAATTGTCAAAAGTTTACAAAAATAAAAAAATTCAAAATTTTGCTAAAAAATTATTCACAATTGTTCTGTGGAAGCCTAATGAAGTGTGCTAAGCAATCAGGGATGCATTATAAAGGATTTTAAGCTTGTCTCCTACCTTTTTCTTGGCTAGGGTTTGCTTATGTTTCTGCTGCAATTGCCTTAGTTTAATGCTACAAACCTTGTTTCTTGTGATATACCTTGTTAACACTGGAAAATCATACAATAGAAGATGACATTAATTAATGTCAAGACAAAGGATTTATAGGGCAAGAATACATTATGGAATCAAGAAATTTTTTAAAATCTCTAAGGTTTTAAGAAAATCAAATTTGAACTAGTCTTAAAATGCTAATTGCGCGCTTTATCCTTCGAGAAGAGCGCCTTCTGCGTGCCTGAAAGTGGAAAAATGTCACTTTCTGAGACCACACAAAGTAGAGGATAGTTAATCCTTACATGAAGCCACATAAGGACAGCCCCTAGTGCCTCCTTAGGCACTATGTGAGCACACAAAGGAATATTTGGAGCACACAATGGAATCATACCTCTCCCTTGGGTCACCATCCACCATGTACCAAGGGAGGGAAGGAGGATTTTAAATCCCCTATATAAAGCCACCAAGAGATGAATAATGGGTGATCACATTGTTATGCTAGCCAGAATTGCCCAAGCAATACCAGTAATGTGTGACCCAGAGTTGGAGATAAGAGGACGTGATTGTTGGCCACCCAACAATCTTAGTCCATCACAACGGAGGGAGAGGGAGACTGCACCAGAGGAAGAGCTTGGAAAACAACATCCTTGCATCGAGACCTAGAACCATTGTCTAGGGGCCCTTTGGCAAGTGGGTAAAATTTTTCTCCATATCAAACGTTTAATAAGAAGAGGCCTAGAGCCATCATTTGCATTATTACTATTTTAGTTTTATTTTAATCTGAGCATACATTTGTATAATTTTTTCTTCTAGATTGTATGCTTTTGAGCTCCACCATTTTATGCATGTTACCAATATTTTATAGGGGTAGACCACACCCCTTAAACTGGTGCGATTTAGTACACCCATGCGTCAAATCCACCACAACATACCTATTAGACATGTTTTTGAGCATTTTGCTGTATTTTTTTTCCTTGTGGAGGAGTTTCTCAAGGTGGATGTTGACCCTACCAACCCATATCTCTCTGTCTTTTTCAACCTGCTTGGAAATCCTCTCCTCAAAAGTGAACTTTTCATCCTCAAAATTCTTCTATTGTAAAGCCCTCTTAAGACCCCTTGTATTTGGTCATGTTCTGCTAGTTTGAATTTCATCTTGATCAGGATCATCAAGTGGCATCATGGATTTACCTATTTTTGTTTTGAGAAGCTCTAGCTCCACAAGTACTTGCTGATATTTCAGCTGCTTATTCTCCTACTCAAGAAATGAAATGACAAACTGAGCTCTATCCAAATTAGTTTACAACTCTCTAATTTAGGCATCCTTCTCTTGACAATCAAGCTTGAGGCCTCATGATAATCGTGCTGATCCAAGCCAACTAGGTCAAGATCTATTTCCTCATCATGAGGGTCCTCATCCTCTTGCACGACTTCCTCATGCACAACTTCCTCTTTCTACTTTTTCTTTCCCTTTTGTACCTGCAATGTTGTTGAAGAAGGCAAGGCCCCTTCCACAATCTATGGAGAAAACACATGCCTAGGTCCCCTCTGATAAGTCTTGACATGTTTGTCTTTCTCAGCCTCTTTGATCTTCTTAGGTTCTTTGACCACAACTCTACTAGATGACCTGGTATGAATCTGAAATACTTATGATGGTGATGATATGGGTCTAGTAGGCTGAGCTGATGGAGGAATTGATGCAGAGGGATGAGATGAAGGAGGGATGTTTTCAGCATGCGTAGCTTGTGGAGCAGTGAAAACATAATTCGCATTGAAGGTATCCCATGAAATGTGAAACTGATTTAGATGATGGAGTAAAATGATTTTTATCAAATATTGATGAAAGAGGTTTCTCATTTGTTCATCATATTCTCTCTTCTATACTATGTAGGCCATTTTTTCTATGCTCCTAAACAAATAGTATGGGATATTGAGCAACTTGACTCTTGTGAAGTGCATGAGCAGTCTAATACGATATGTGTAAAGTCTGGAGAACCTTACTTCACAAGTGAAGTACTTCATGATGATTTCCATCATGGGGGTATACCTATCAAGAAGGTAACTGAAAGGGAAGACTCTCTTTCTCTCATTTCTGTACCTTGGTTTAATGAATGGTTCATAATACTAGTCATATAAATATTTGGCTTTAAACCACTTCTCACCCATATTAGGTATCCCTGTAGCAACACAAATGATAGGTCTAGATATGGTGAAGGTCACAACTGCAAGGGTCACTTGATTGTATTTAAGGTTTGAGATGAAAACTTTGCTCAAAATAGGGTGGTGTTGAACTCTTTGGATCTGTTGGCAGAAATCAAGGCAACAACATATTCAAAGCAAGAGACTATCATGGGCAAGGACATCAATTATTTGGTGTTGGTGGGCTCAAGCCTCAAAATTCTTCCTCCATCGTGAGGTCTTCTTTCCTCTCTGTCCTCCTCTTCCTCCATGAAATCTTTGTCTTCTTCCTCCATAGTTTTTTTTTGGTTTTGAAACCCTAGGGAAGGGAAAGGGGAATGGAAAATAGTTTTAGGGAGTGGGTATGGGAGTAGGAAAAATGGGGGGAATAGGGAACGGGGTTAGGGAACTTAGGGGACTGATATGTGATTAAAATACTTAGGGAAATGAGATGGGGAAAGTTATTACAGGTATATGGGAAGCTGCCTAGAAAATTTGCTGTCTAGGAACTAGGGTTTTTGGAAATGTAGTTTGGGGATAGGGATTTAGTGATGTAGGGATAGGTATGGGCTTCACTATGATATCAGAAGGGAATGCAGGTTCAAGGAAATAATTTAGGGTTGTAGGAATGAAATATAGGGTTTCTTAGCTTAAAAATTTTGAAAATTTGAATGAGAGATTTAACACTTTAAATTTGCAAATGGGAAATGCAAGGAGGGCACAAAGTGATGTTTCTTACTTTTCATGAGGTGGAGAAACCCTTTGTTGGTGGTTTGGGGCACTTGCAGGAATTTTTGAATGTTGTGATTGAAACTGGGCAAGAGTGTAACGCTAGTTGTAGGAGCACATCATCTAACTTCCAGGAGTGTAGTGTCCCTCTCCAAGAGTGCAATGCCTTTAGTAGGAGTGTAGCGCCTTACCTTGAAGAGCACAGAACCACCCAAAATTTGAATTTTTACCCTTCAAATAGGTTTTTCGAGTTGAGGGACTGTGAGCTGGATGGTTGGGATAACAAATGAGTGCTTTCTTTGTCTTTTGATGGCCTTTATACTTGATGTTTTGAATGAATTTTCCTTTGGGACCGACTTTTCTTCTTCTCATTCACTTTAAAATTTGAAATCTTTAAATTTCACTTTTGTTTCCGATCTTTGGAGATTGATCATTTGATGGATTGAGAAAATTTTAGACTTTAAAACTTCTAAGCTTTTTTGGCACATGAAAACTTTGAGTAGGCAGTTATCCATGAACTTATTACATATTGAGAAAACATAAAATTAGATAATGGAATAAAAACTAAATATTACATTTCAACTTTACATGGTAAAGTAAATTTATTGGTCACTCTTAGTATTTTTGGTCTTTTATGCAATGGAAATGATGTTTTAATTTACCTTGAAAACCCTAAGACCTAATGGACACATTGAGTGAATGGAATTCATGATGATATGACTGAAAAAATGATAAAGACTCATGAAAAATGGACACTCAACATGGTGGTGAAATGATCCAGCAAGTGATGAAATTCTTGAGAAGAGTGAGGTCTAACCTAGGATTTCCTCCAGTGACCAAATTTTTGCATGATGACCTAATGGAATGAAAAAAGTTTCAGAACAGGACCCTAATATGATGTGAAAATATATATTTTGATCACTAGTGGCAGGATGCAAAAACTGACACTAACATTGGCTCCAGTTGGGAATGGTATCTCCTTGGAGGTGCCAAGAACACCGAAGACCAAGTAGCCTAACCATTGGGAATGGAGTCAAAAGCTAAAAACCAAAATAAATACTGAAAACTTGACTCAATAAATTGAATCAAAACTTGATTGAAGTTTTTTTTTGAAAACTAACTCAAAACTAAATTGACTAAAATAAAAAACTTGCTAAAATTATTGTTGGTAGCATATCACCATGACTTGAGGGCTTCAAATCCTAATGACAACCACCTAATTGCTAAAAAAATATGTACAATCATGTGTAGTGATCCTTCCAGTGTAACCAATCCAACAAATGGCTACTTACTCGAATCATACTCGCACTTTCCTCAAGCAGGCAGAAAAAAACAAAAACTAGACAACTCCGACTATCCATTGAACATGTGCTTCTGGTCCATGAAAACAAGAAAATACTTCTTCCCTGCTAACTTTATAAAATCAATAAAATGATATTCAAAAATATGAAATTTTAACTTGTCTTGATATCCAACAAAAACACAAGCACACTCTTCATTCTGATTTGAAAGAACACTTGGTTGTTGATCCATATGAGGGCATAGGGAAGTATGACTTTATTCTATCTGAGTGTTGGTTGAAAAATCCTGAAGCATGGGAAACTCTGACTCTATCACTTTCACGTTGTCCCTCTTTGTCTCATACTCCTCAAATTCACAGTCTAAATCATCTTTGAACATAAAAAATTATTCAAAATTGTCAAACATGACATCCCTATCCTCTTCATGAAAGATAGTGATCTCTATTAGCTGATCTCCTTGCAGAAAATCATCGTCAAAAATTGGTTTAATATCAAAAAATTCTTGTATAGTTTCATCAATCTCATGACTGTTATCAATTAAACTCAGATTTTCATTTTCAATAATGGAAGAAGTTTCACTAACACATTCTTGACTATGTGAACACTGCAAACCTGCATTAGATTGGGCTGTAACATGATTGTTTAGGAGCTGATCTATCTCATCTTCAGCCAGAGGAGAAAACTCATTTTTATAGCACTAATTATTGGCTTGATGATTTTCCCTTTTAGGGTCAGGAATTGGCATTTCTCTTTCTTGGTCCTGGTATTTTTCATCCGAGGAAGCTATTGATTCTTGTTGGAAGGAAAAATCATATAGGGCTTCTATGATCTAATCATCTAGATAGTCTTTATCCCCATAAAATTTTTAAACAAACTCAATGAAATTATTAGATATCTCACAACAACCATCAATCATCGACAAGGAAGAATTAGAGCTTAGATAATGTTGATAGAAAAATGAATGAAATTCCTTTAGAGAATATAAACTAGTAGATGGTAGACTCTCATACCATAATCTCAATTTTTCCTCCAAGGTAGCCATAAACATCTTCATCATACAATCTTCACGAAAATTAATATTTAGTTTGTGAATATGAAAATGAAATTTGACCTAATGCAAACTAGCATCTTCACCATCCCGACCCTTAAACTTTGACAGTCTTGATTGCCAATATATACAAGGAATACGGTTTGAAAAACAAAGAATATGAGATCGATTCATAGTAGCATACCATCGAGGAATTGAATCCATTTTGACAATGGTGAGGTCACCAAGAATATATTTAACTGGTTCTTAAACAGTGGAGTTGCCATGAAAATTTTGAACCCTTGGATTCTTCGAAACTGGAGTTGTCAGGTGAATGATTCAACCTTAATATGCATCTTACCGATGTCCACCATCAGCAACCAGATCTAAACTTTGATGATTTTTGTCCTAGGGAATATCTGTCACTTTCTCCCCATTATGGTCGCTAAGATGTTAGCACTCTGTCGGATCTCTGAGGCTGAGAAGAGACCAGCAAAGGTAACTACAAATGAAGCTCTCTCCAAGTAGCTATCACTACTAGGTAGGAGAGGGCTCTCTCAAAGGTATCACAACCAAGAGGGCTGGATCAATTAGGTTTTAGGCTAGGTATAGACACAGGGGTTTTTATTTGGTTGATTTGGGTGTTGGATGAGTGAATTAGGTCAAAGAGATAACTAGGTCAAGGAAAATAAGATTAGAATTGCAGACATCTAATGGGGAAAGTTATGTAATAACTCTAACACTTAGGGTTTGTAGGTGAGATGGATCAGACTGGTGAGGTGCTAAAAATAGCATGAAAATACATGAATTCTTTTTAAACTGAAGAAATAAAATAGATTATGGTGATTCTCCCAAAAAAGAGCATCAAAGATGTATTCTACTTATCAAACTTAAGAATCAAACATATCATAGAACTGGAATGAACATGGAAAGTGAAAAAAATTCATACATATGAAACAAAAGAAGAAACTATGCAAAAGTATAGTACCACATGAATCCAAAAAGAATAGTTGCAACTAATCCAATAAATTCCTGCCAAAATATGAATACATTAGTGTCGCTAATAAATACAACAACATCCAACCTGTGAAATGAGTCAAGAAGTGAAATATATAGACATGAAACAACCTCTCCCAACCTCAGGGGTCGAATCCCTGAGTTGTGTAGCTGATCCAAAAAAGCCCGAATAGCAAACCTAGAGTGTAGGGAGGTCAACCTAACTCTTCCCTAACTTTTGTGAAATTGATTCATCATTCCTAAAAAAGACTTTAACCTAATCTATTTACCCCTAGGTAGCTCAAAAAAATCATAAATACATTTACATCCATCATTTACATTGGTAAAAACATGGTTTTCCATGGTGAAATTGATAAAAATGGAAAAAAACAGGAAAAACATAGGAAGGTTAGGAGCGCAGTGCGAGTGTCGGGAGTGCAGTTCCATCTTAAACTCAACTTTTGAAGGGGTTTTTGATGTCCAAATTGAGCTCAGGATAGCTCATTGGAAAGCTTGTCTTGTCTATTTTCTAAAATTTTCTTTGGTATCCAAAAATGATAATATTCAACCCTAAAAAAATTCAATCGCTCAATATTGTTCAGAAGCACAACGCCTAGTTGAAAAACAGGGCACAAACATGATTTTTAGGGTGTTTTTTTACTATTTTCCCTGCCAGGTTCCCCAAATTTGCTTAGAAAAGTGCATATCTTGACTATTTGTTCCCTTTTGAATCCAATGGTACACTTGGTTTTTCATTTGGAGCCTCCTAGAAGAAGCACAACGCCTAGGGCGTTGTGCTCCTGACAGTCTAGATGTGCTAAAAATGTCAAAAGTATGGAGAAACAAAAAAATTCAAAATTTTGCTAAAAAATTCTTCAAAATTGTTTTGTGGAAGCCTGATGAAGTGTGCTAAGTAATGAGGGATGCCTCAGCAGGGATGTCAAACTTGTCTCCTTCCTTTTGTTGGGTTAGGGTTTGCTTATGTTTCTTCTGGAATTGCTTGAGTTTAATGCTACAGACCTTGTTTCTTATACATGTTAGACATGTTTCTGAGCATTTTTTTGTCTTTGTTTGCCTTGTGGAGGAGTTTCTCAACGTGGATGTTGACCCTATCAAGCCATATCTCTATGTCATTTTCAATGCCCTTGGCAATCCTCTCCTCAAAAGTGATTTTTCATCCTGAATCTTCTGTTGTTGTAAATCCCTCTTAAGACCCCTTATCTTTTCTCTTGTTCTATTGGTTTGAATTCCATCTTGATCAGGATCATAAAGTGGCATCATGGCTTTACCCCGTTTTGTTTTGAGAAGCTCTAGCTCCATAAGTACTTGTTGATATTTCAGTTGCTTATTCTCTTTCTCAAGAAATGAAATGCAAACTGAGCTCTATCCAAATTAGTTTACATCTCTCTAATTTGAGCATGCTTCTCTTTCACAATAAAGCTTGAGGCCTCATGATCATCTTGCTGATCCAAGTCAACTAGGTCAAAATATGTTTCCTCATCATGAGGGTGCTCATCCTTTTGCATGACTTATTCATGCACAACTGCCTCTTTCTTCTTTTTCTTTCCCTTTTGTACCTGATTTATTGTTGAAGAAGGCAAGGTCCCTTCCACAATCTATGGAGAAAACACATGCCTAGGTCCCCTCTGATAGGTCTTGACCTGTTTGTCTTTCTCAACCTCTTTGGTCTTTTTAGCCTCTTTGACCACAAATCTGTCGGATGACCCAATCTAACTCTGAAATATTGATGATGGTGATGCTATGGGTCTAGTAGGCTGAGATGATGGAGGAATTGTTGTAGAGGGTTGAGATGAAGGAGCAATGTTTTCAACATGTTGAGCTTGTGGAGTAGTGAAAACACCATTGGCAATGAAGGTATCCCAAGAAATGTGCAACTGATTTAGATGATGGAGTACAATGATTTTGATCAAAGAGTGATGAAACAGATTTTTCATTTGATAACCATATTATCTCTTTTGTATTATGAAGGCCATTTTTTCTATGCTCCTAAACAAACAGTATGGGATATTGAGCAACTTTACTCTTCTAAAATGCATGAAAAATCTAATATGATATGTGTAAAGTCTGGAGAACATTCCTTCACAAGAAAAGTACTTCATGATGATTTTCATCATGGGGGTATACCTATCAAGAAGGTAACTAAAAGGGAAGACTTTCTTTCTCTCATTTATGTACCTTGGTTTAATGAATGGTTCATAATAATGGCCATCCAGGTCTTTGGATTTAAACCACTTCTCACCCATATTAGGTATCCTTGTAGCAACAACAATGATAGGTGTGGATATGGTGAAGGTCACACCTGCAAGGGTCACCTTATTTTCTTTAAGGTTTGAGATGAAAACTATGCTCAAAACAGGGTGGTGTTGAACTCTTTGGATCAGTTGGCAGAAATCAAGGCAACAACATATTCAAAGCAAGAGACTGTCATGGGAAAGGACATCAATTCTCTGGTGTTGGTGGGCACAAGCCTCAAAATTCTTCCTCCCTCGTGAGGTCTTCTTTCCTCTCTGTCCTCCTCTTCCTCCATGAAATCTTTGTCTTCCTCCTCCATAGTGCTTTTTGGTTTTGAAACCCTAGGGAAGGGAAAGGGGAATGGAAAATAGTTTTAGGGAGTGGGGATGGGAGTAGGAAAAATTGGGGGAGTAGGGAAAGGGGCTAGGGAACTTAGGGGACTGATATGTGATTAAAATACTTAGGGAAATGAGATGGGGAAATTTATTACAGGTATAGGGGAAGTTGCCTAGGAAATTTCTAGTCTAGGAACTGGGGTTTTGGGAAATGTAGTTTGGGGACAGTGATTTAGTGATGTAGGGATAGGGATAGGTTTCACTGTGATATGGGAAAGGAATGCAAGGTCTAGGGAACAATTTAGGGTTATAGGAATTAAATCTAGGGTTTATTAGCTAAAAGAATTTACAAATTTGAATGAGTTTAAATTTTCAAATGGGAAATGCAAGGAGCGCACAAAATGGTGTTTTTTACTTTTCATGAGGTGGAGAAACCCTTTGTTGGTGGTTTGGGGCACTTGTACGAAGTTTTTAAGGTTGTGAGTGAAACGGGGAAAAATCATAGTGGTAGTTGTAGGAGCGCAACACCTAACTACCAGTAGCGCAATGTCCTTCTCCAGGAGTGCAATGCCTTGCCTCTAGGAGCACAACACCACCCAAAATTTGAATTTTGACCCTGCAAACTTGTTTTAAGAGCTGAGGGAGTGTAAGCTCGATGGTTGGGAGAAAAAATGAGTGCTTTCTTTGTCTTGTGATGGGATTTATACTTGATGATTTGAATGAATTTTCCTTTGGGACCCACTTTTATTCTTCTTATTCACTTTAAAATTTGAAATCTTTACCTTTCACTTTTGGTTCTGATATTTGGAGATTGATCATTTGATGGATTGAGAACAATTTAGACTTTAAAAATTTTGAGCTTTCTTGGCACGTGAAACCTTTGAGTAGGTAGCTATCTTAGAACCATGAACTTATTACATTTTGAGAAAACATAAAATTACATAATGAAATGAAAATTACATAAGGAAATAAAAACTAAATATTAAATTTCAATGTTACATGGTAAAGTGAATTTATTGGTCCTCTACATGTTTTTATATCCTATTGCTTGATATGGGGTTGTACATGTATATCTCCCCCATGATATTACGAGTTCGGATTTACTTCCTTGTGTGGTTACAGGTTGAGATGTGCTCCTTGATGATATGTTTTAAGATAATTATTGATGATGATATTCCGGGTAGTAGCCCGCTGGAAGGTATTCTGAATGGTAGCCTGATGGATAAAGGGTGGTAGCCTAAGCTCCCCTCCAGTGAAAAAATATTCTTCTTCTAGATTCGAGAATGTTCAATAGAGCAACAACAATCAAGGGATATGCAGGAATAAGCATGAGAAGTGCATTGATGATTGTAATGATGTAAGATCACAGCATGAAAAATACATGACAGAGATAACCAACAACGATACATGATGATGCTTGAATATACTAGAATGGCATATTGATCGATGAAGAGATATTGGCAGGTGGAATTCTCCCTATTTAAGAGGGAGTCTTTATGAAAATGCGGTAAAATTACAATTTGGACAACTAATATTATGATGATAATAATTTCAATTGATTCCTATTTTTGAGAGGAAAAAAATTGATCTAAAGGTCACCCTATTTGGTTAAGCGGAAGTTAATTTTTGAATTATTTTATTTATTAATATATAATGGAATGGGTTGGCCTAAGCACATGTGGAATTGGTTAAGTTAGCCTTAACCCCAAGTGGAACCTCATGAAAGCCTATAAATAGAAGTGACCTCAAGATCATTCTCAAACATTTATCTAGCTATCTTATACTCTCGTATTTTGTGTTGGAATAGGGTCTCCTACAAAGCTGCGAATCTGGTCCATTTTTTATATTTTTTATTATATTTAGTATAACACATGGGTTTTGGGGTGGTTCAAAGCCCCTAATGCATTGTAAGTGGGTCAAGGGTAGACCAAGAGTCCACAAACCATGGTTTGTGGACCATTGGATGCGTAGGCAAAAATAGTATAAATAGTTGAACCTTTTTTAGTCGATAGGAAGAAAAGATGAATAGAGATTGATGCGAAGTATGAATTGATAGATCTTGGGTTGGGTTGTTTGGGTTATGACTCTTACTCGCTGTGTGTGTGGAGATCCTTTGTCCTGCTGTGTGTGGACCCTATTGGCTGTGTGCGCATGTGGTATTTGGGGAATGTAATAGGATTTTTGATAAGTAATATATATGAAGTATTGATGAACATATGATGTTGTATGGATCTATTCTATTATGATTGATGCGAAATAAGATTGTTTGTTTGAGCTGCGAACTCGTCTGTTTTATCTGTGTGATATGAAAGTATCTGCACTTACTATATTACTGTGATAAGATTGTTGTTCACTTACTGACTGCATCTCTGTTAATAACCGCAAACTATCCGTGTTGATAATATTGGCCATGATTATGTTGTTTTATGGTTGTAATTGATGATACACACGTGGATGCAAACCTACTAGAGCAGATTTGATAAGAAATATAGTCTAGTTACATTTTGGAACCCTGCGAATCAACCTTCAGTGTGGATCTAATAATTGTAGACCTGCGTTATTACCTACTCTCTCTCAGGGTGTGGAAACCTAGTTCCAACACCCTCCCATACTACTTCAGGTGATACTTTGACCTGTGCAAGCGGGTTACTACCGAAAGGGCCAGTAGTATAGGGGTTTGTTGGCAAACCTTCACCTCTAAACCTGGGTCAGGACCCCTTGAGCCAACAAATGGTTCCATTGCCAAAACCAAGAGAATTTTGAGGGAGAGATTTGGTAATTCCAAGGCTGTATTGGAAGCCTGAAAAGAAATAAATCGATGAGTGGTTTGAAAAGAAAGTTCAAGAATTTTCTGTAAAATAAAACCGAAGTAATAAGTTGACCACCAAAGAGTGGAAGAACAAGCATATTTTCACGAAGATATACAGATCTTCTTTTTAACTATTGTGATCAGGAGTGGCTTTCTGAAACCCTTACTGATCAAGATATTACTGTGTGAAGAGAGTAGTCTATGTAGCCACACCGAGTGAATGACCTCTGATCTGGATGGGAGCACAACACGAAAGGAGATAGATCTGTCTACAATCTGGTAAGAGAAGAGGCTGCATAGAGTCCTCCAGCCACAACACTTTCAAACCATCATAGGGGAAAGAACTCACCTACACCTTCGCCACCGCCAGAAGACAACATGGTTGTGAACACGAAATTACCTACCTTTAAGGGTGTAGGAGTTGAAGACATGGATCAATTTTGGTTTGTCGCAGGATCTGTATGGACTGTGCAAAATGTAGCTAGTGATGCAGTGAAAAGGGCACAAATGTCCCTTGCCTTTGAAGGAATACCTTTGGACTGTTACATGGGATACATCGGCCAACATGTGAACACAACCATTGAAGAGATTAGGAACTCCTTAAAACAACAGTTCAAGAAGCCTAAGTCCTACTCAGAAATAGTGGTGGAATTAACGGATTTCAAGCAAGGACCTTCTGAGTTTGTGTGGGAGGCCGATCAAAAACTGAAGAAGGTGATCAGAGAAGGAGGATTTCAGTATGATGATAGATAGCACACGGAATGGTTCATCGCTATGTTGTCACGTCACCTACGCGTTGTTGAGGTATAAAAGGTATATTTTTAACACCTATTTATCTCACATTAATTATCAATCCGGGAGCGAATTCTTATTTCAAGAGTGTACTCAGTCTGAGGCAGCAATTTATCCAAGAGTAATGCTATGAAGATGTAGTACAAAATGTTAAATACGAGAGTAAACAAATTCTTGTAAAGAAATCGAATTACAACAACATAAATGGAAATTCTCTGAAACCTTAATTAAACCAATCTGCAAAACATTGATCAGGGATACAGTAGCAATAACTCTTTCCCTTAGAAATCGATGGAAGATAACCAATCTGGGGACTTGGAAGCAGTAACCTCTGTCCTCTACAGTTGGTGATATTAAAACAATCGAAATGAAATAAAACTCGAACTACTTGCTGATAAAGATAACTTGAAAGAAACTGCAAAGGCTTAAAAAGGAACAACAACTTGTAACTCCTATGCATACACAGCAACTGTAACCAAATTATCTGCTAAAGTAAAGCTATGAATAAGAAATAAGCAAGAACTAGAAATGGAACAACAATATGAACATCAATTCTAATTCTAACGCAATCAGGCAACTAATCTCAATACTCCAATCCTGTCGATAGCCAAGACTATGAAACAGTTCATTGGAATGAATCATAAATCAATGGAACAACAACACTTTATAAAAGATAGCAAGATGAATACGATAGGAAATACGATCCTTGCTAAGATAGAATAGCAGTGCAACGTATACATCAAATTTGAATTCAATCCAACAACAATCAATAACTCTGTAATCGTAATAAATCTAAATGCAATTATCACACAACATAAATAAAAGAATAGAAATACAAATAGCGGATCGATCCACCAGGGTTGGGCCCTCAACCGCTGGTGAAAGCGTCGTTGGGCTACTGCAGAGCTTGAGAAATGGAACGAGAATGCCTCTTTGTATTAGTAAAACATGAATAGCTTTTACATCAGTTGCTCTTTGCTCACAAGAGTCAAGGAATTACAATGTTACAAAGGGAATTCAATAATCATCCATTGTTTTTCTAATACACAATACATGTTCTCCTTTTATAATCAGAAGGAGGAGAAATTAAATAGCAAATATGATCTCCCATAACAATATTGGATTGTTCCCAACAACTTGATTAACCAGAAAATATATTTCCAACAATATTTCAACAAGAGCAAGGCGAATTTGGCTTTGCACCTGAGATTTGGAGGACGGCCTCAACAACAAATTTGAGAAAATCGTTCTCAAAAAACCCTGCGTTTCTCTCAATACAGGGCGAATTTGGGCAAAACATTGTTTAAGAAAAGTTAATAAGGCTCGTTCTGGACAAAACCCATGTTCCGGATTTTCCAGATTCTTCTTCATTTTCCCAGAATCTCAACCGCAAAACTGTCACTTCTTATTCCAGCGAATTTCTAAGTTGGAATATTTCATGATGATTTGGAAATCAAATCTGTAGTCTGGAAAATATCTTGGAGGCTAAAATGGTGAGTGATATTACAAAATATATTAATAAATCATTATTGATAAAATTATGCATAATAATCATCAATTTATTAAAAATAAAGGAGAAGAAATAATATTCATCCATAAGAGCATAAATCATTATAAAATGGATTTATATGATAAATTATAATAAATGATATGATAAAGAAGAGTAAAAATGGATGAAATAAGTGTTAAAAAGTGGTCGTATTCACAGCCCAACATACCCCGAAATTGAATATATTGCATGTCCTCATGCAACCAAAACTGAATATATCGCATGTTCTCATGCAACCCAAAGACAAAACTCATGTGTTAACCGAGCAAAGAAAATTGTTCATCCCAACTCATGAAATGGATGGAACAAATAAATTTTTCCTCAAATAATGAAAATTCAATTTTAGCAATCTTGATAAAGGCATAACAGTTTTTACAGTTGACAGTCAACTATATGTATATGAAGTTGTAGAAAAATGTGACATAAGTAACAACAAACTTCATTAACCATTTTCTCAAAAATCAGATCGCTTGGATGCATGGATCATGAGATATAAAATAAATGGTTGTAGGTGATAGTGTATAATTTTCGAAATTTTATGAACCAATTTAGCGTGAAATTATTTGGGTTTGTGTATTATAATGATACCTCCTTGTTATCCAGAAATCACAAGAATTCAGTTCATATTTTTAAAGATATATGCAAATCAATTTCTACACTGTATAAAAATGAAATTGTATGTCTTAAATGAGAAAGAGAGTAGAAAACATCCATCATGTGTAGAAATTCCCCCCCCCCCTCCCCAAACTGAAGAATTAGCATGTCCTCATGCAATGCTAGAAAACAAAGAGAGGTGGTTGCTACAATCTGTTGAAATCGATGCTTGGTGTAAAACCACATGGAATAAGAGATGTGTTGAGAATGAATAAGAATATCCATGGATGATAAAGAATATTACTGACATAGTCACAAGAAAGAAATGAAAGAAATCAACACTCCCCCAAACTGAAAGATGAGACATGTCTAAAAAAATGGGAAGTGGTAAAGATGTGGAATGAATGATGATAAATAATGCTCAATAGATGTTCATGAAATTCTCCTAAATTCATAATAACTCAGAAAATTATGCTATTTTACCTCAAGTGTTACCTCTGAAAAAATGGAATGACATGTAGGGACTGGCCTTTATTGAAGCTAATGTAGGCTGAGCGAATAATGAAAGTGATGTAAAAGGTGGAAGCCATGCAAGCACATCATGTCTAAAAAATTTTGCGCGTTCATGAACCTTTTCTGTTCATTGCAATAGTGTGGTCATACTACAAATAGAATTTCCCCCCATACGTGTTGTTCTCCTGTAAACAAATCACAATTCTGTATGCAGTTTTCTTGAATCCACAGTTTTAGTTTGGAATGGAAATAGATAAAATGCATGCAAAAAAGTTCAAGAAGGAAAAATTATGTAAAAATGCAGTATCAATATTGTGGCAAATCAGCAAAATAGAAGAGCAGCATACTGTACAACAATTGTATAGCATGGAAAGGCATACATACTTATGATACAATCAATGAAATTATAGCATTTACTAAAATCCATGCATGTGATAAATCGTAAATAGATATAGAAGCATTTTGTAATGATTCAAGGATAAGGAGAAGGGACAACTTAAGATAAACATAAGTACAAATGCGTTTATTACCCACTTAAACTAATGTGATCGATTTATGATGATTTTCATGTATAATAGGTTCAAAATAAAAGGTTAAGGATTCATACTTTCATCTGATATTTAAATAGAGATATAGGAAAAAGGGTTTAATATTACTATTGATGTGTATAAATGTGACTCCAATACCATCAGCAGAGCTCTGTTGCCCACAGGTGTCCATAGCCTTGACAGAGTTGCTCTTTCACCCTTGGAACCATTTTCCTTTATTTATGCTGAGGAAGTTCTTGTTAATTGTCATAACAAAGGCCATTGTGCTAGCTTGGTGACCAGATAAATCACAATGTCATTCACTGGGAAGAAGTGAAAAGTGGGCAAGATGGCTCGTGATGATACCTCCTGTTCCAAGGACTTCTTAATTTTTTCAATTGTCCATTGGACCATATCCCTAGTTTGGTGGCCATGATTGGAATGCCAATTCACTTGCTTCCTTATGAATATGGTAGGTTGGCTCTTGATGAGACCCCCTATCCTCCATCTTCCAAATTATAAAATTATTAATGAAATATGTAAATATTTTTCTTTTCATATAACACTTTTCTATTTATTCATAAAGAATGGCTCAACACTCCTTAAGAGTAAGCATGGTGGAAGAAGTCTGGACAAATCAATAAAAAAGAATATGCTCTTGTTCCTACTTCATAAGTAAAAATCAAATAAAGTTATAAAATATGGGAAAGAACCAACATGATAAATATAATCGATCATATGAATTTAGTGGTAATAAGTCAACAAAATCATGTTATTGATTATGTCTATTTTTCCTTTTTCTTATCATTACTAAACAACTTTCTTAAAAATGACGATTTATTTTGATTTGCTGATTACAGTAAGCTCTAATTTGTGTATCATTCCATAAATTATATGTTTTCCTTTCGAAAAGTCATGAAAAATTCAAAAAAAAATTCTAGAAATGTTGTTTAAAAAACAAGAAAAATGCACTCAAAAGGTGTTGTTTCTTTGGAAAAGAAGTGAAAAAAAAATCTGCGAAAATGTTGTTATTTTGGAAAGGAACAACAAGAATAATTTGCAAAAATGCTATTCCTTTCCAAAATAACAGCAAGAACAGTCAATGTTTTTCCTTTTGAAGGGAACAACAAAACTGCTGTTCCTTTTGAAAGGAACAGTAAAAACGAGCGGTGTTGTTCCTTTTGAAAGGAACAGAAAAAAACAAACGGTGCTGTTCCTTTTGAAAGGAACAACAAAATCATGAAAAAAAATGTTGTTTTTTTTTTTTTTTTTAAAGAACAACAAAACTAATTAGCGAAAACGTTGTTTCTTTTGGAAGGAACAACAAAAATAAACACATAAACGCACTGCTTCTTAAGAGGAATGGCTATTGTTCCTTAAGAGGAACAATAAATGTCCCTTAAGAGGAACAACAAACAAATATAAACACACAAAAAAGAAAAAAAATAGAGGAAAGAACAAAGCTAACATGCAATCCATTGCCAAGAAAATCCAATCAAATATAAATGAAAGTTTATGTACAGGTTTCAAGAAAAAGTAATTTTTTACAGAATTGGTGCTATTGAAGAATTGCCTTCTGCAATTGAAACTTGCATGGTGGGGTCCTTATTGTTCAATTTCCACTGGAGTGAAAATTATAATTTGAAGAGATTAACACCTAAAACAAAAAAACATAAAAGAAATCAGAAAAGAAACAACACTTTATTAAGTTACAACAGCTATGATGTTATTTCTAAGAGAATATCAAATCTATTAATGGAAAAAATGATCTTTTGAAAATTTTTTGACAGCAGTGACATGAATCTTCAAATGGAAACCAATTCTTCATTTCTTCTCATTATGAATCTGTTAGGTAATGAACTGGATGAAATGCCCTTGTTTCACTAAAATTTATTTCAAGAATCACTCGTCCATAAATTGACCTTCTTTATTCTTCTAAGACCTGCAAAAAAACTAGTGTCTACCTGCAATAAAACATTAAATCATGGAGCAAGAGAGGTGTACGGGATCCCTTAATCCAAGAATTATGCAAAAAAACTAGCAAGTAGTTACTCTGTAGAACAAATCCACGGAAAAATAAAACAAATTTTATTTGTCACCTGCAGGAGAGCAGTGGTCGACTATACTAACCAGTAGTGTTTTAATCATACCTTCTTTGTTTTTCGTTCTATTTGAGTGATTCGAAATCCAAATGAGAGATAATTCAAAGGTTTATCTCCAATAGAAATAGGTTTTAAAAATTCCATGTAATGATATGTTAAATTTTCTTAGAACAACCTGCCTAATAGAGTCATTTTCGATTTTCCAGCTCATACCAACAGTTGATATTTCAAGCATGAATTTTTCGTTTGATAGCGGATTGAACCGATTAAAATTGGATATTGAATTATATTCATTTATTGATCTCAAATAGAAACATGTTTTTAATACAAGAATAATTGATGGGTCAAATATGTTAATGAATAGCCGAGAAAACAGAGTTTCAAGAATGCTGATTTATGATAGGCAGTCAGTGTTTCGGTCATAAATTCCTCATACGATATCAAAATTGAGTAATTAAAATTGCGTTATAAACTAGATTCATATAAGAATCTACCATAGAAATTTTTTTTAAAATATAGTCATTTAGGCCTCCAAAAACTGACTGTCCCAACTCTGTTCTTGAGCTGCCTACTAGACACCTTGTCAATGTTTTGGTTCTAACTTTTCCGTTTCAAATCCAAATGGAGTTATTCAAATTGAGTTGGAAATTAGACATCAAGGGCTACTTAGGATAGAAGTAAGTTTTAAAAATATTCAATTTTGGTCCCCAAAAACATGACTTTCCCAATTGTGTTTTCAGGAATTTCATCATGCCTGCAAGCCAAAAAAATGATATTCGAACAACTTTCCATATTGATAATAAAAATGAATATAAGTGTTTGTAGAATTTTTATTTGTAATATAATTCATCCACATACACAAATAAATTAGAATATTTATCATCAATGTTTATTTCCACAACGTTTTGCAACAAAGAAACAACTATTTTTACAAAAATAAAAAAAATGTGTCTGTTTTATTTCCTTATTTATTTTATTTTCTCCACTATCGTACTCTTCTTTGAGAATCAAATATTTTTATGTATAAGAGTATTCAAAGTGGAACCATTTCCAAATTAAAGCCTCTATACATACCCAAATTTGAAAAATGCATGTTGATAAATAGTAGGGTATGAGAGGCCAACTTCCCTTCTTGTTAAAAAAATTGCGCAAGAATTCTCAATTTCTTGGGAATCTTGCTCAGTCTCTTCTGTTTGACTATGTACCTCATCAAAAGCTATAGATGGTGACTTTGTGGCTTGAATGGAACTAGTAGGTTGTCTAGAAATAACTTTCCTAGGTCCTACTGATGGCTGAGATTCAGTTTTCTTAAGAATTTTGTCAATAAGGGTCGTTCTCCCAAGGGTCACCAGTCCCTTAGGTTTTTCAGGTTTGGGAGGAATTTTGTCTTGTTTATATTTTCTAGTCATTTAAAACAACAAGCCTTCATTCCTACCTAAAGATTTTTTTTTTTACCCAATTCTACTATGAAGCGGGCAGTGAGCAAGTATGTTCCTTACTCGGTGCACAGGTTCTTAACTTTCATCTTTAAAACCCAATTCTTCCCAAGGAGAAAAAATTTCAAATGTGCATCACTCCTTTTAAATGGCATACACTCTCCCCGGCAACGGCGCAAAAATGTTGAGGTATAAAAGGTATCTTTTTAACACCTATTTATCTCACATTAATTATCAATCTGGGAGCGACTTTTTATTTCAAGAGTGTACTCAGCCTGAGGCAGCAATTTATCCAAGAGTAATGCTATGAAGATGTAGTATAGAATGTTAAATATGAGAGTAAACAAATTCTTGTAAAGAAATCGAATTACAACAACATAAATGGAAATGCTCTGAAACCTTAATTAAACCAATCTGCAAAACATCGATCAGGGATACAGTAGTAATAACTCTTTCCCTTAGAAATTAGTGCCAGATAACCAATTTGGGGACTTGGAAGCAGTAGCCTCTGTCCTCTATAGTTGGTGATCTTAAAACAATCGAAATGAAATCAAAATTGAACTACTTGCTGATAAAGATAACTTGAAAGAAACTGCAAAGGCTTAAAAAGGAACAACAACTTGTAACTCCTACGCATACACATCAACTGTAACCAAATTATTTGCTAAAGTAAAGCTATGAATCAGAAATAAGCAAGAACTAGAAATGGAACAGCAATATGAACAACAATTCTAATTCTAACGCTATCAGGGAACTAATCTCAATACTCCAATCCTGTCGATAGCCAAGACTATGAAACAGTTCATTGGAATGAATCATAAATCAATGGAACAACAACGCTTTATAAAAGATAGCAAGATGAATAAGATAGGAAATATGATCCTTGCTAAGATAGAATAGCAGTGCAACGTATACATCAAATCTAAATTCAATCCAACAACAATCAAATAACTATGTAATCGTAATAAATCTAAATGCAATTATCACACAACAAAAATAAAAGAATAGAAATACAAACAGTGGATTGCTCCACCAGGGCCGGGCCCTCAACTGCCGGTGAAAGCCCCGCTGGGCTACTGCAGAGCTTGAGAAATGGAATGAGAATGCCTCTTTGTATTAATCAAACATGAATAGATTTTACATCAGTTGCTCTTTGCTCACAGGAGTCAAGGAATTACAATGTTACAAAGGGAATTCAATAATCATCCATCGTTTCTCTAATACACAATACATGTTCTCCTTTTATAATTAGAAGGAGGAGAAATTAAATAGCAAATATGATCTCCCATAACAATATTGGATTGTTCCCAACAACTTAATCAACCAGAAAATATATTTCCAACAATCTTTCAACAAGAGCAAGGCGAATTTGGCTTTGCACCTGAGATTTGGAGGATGGCCGCAACAACAAATTTGAAAAAATTATCCTCATAGAACCCTGCGTTTCTCTCAATACAAGCCGAATTGGGGCAAACCGTTCTTTGCTAAATTTAATTGAGCCCATTCTGGACAAAACCCATGTTCTGGATTTTCTATATTCTTTGTTAGGTCCCTATATCACTAGTATAGTCCCTTATTATTGTTAGTGTAACCCCCTTATTGTTATTATTGAACCCTTGTAACCCCCATTTTGTTATTATTGTGCCCTTAACTTATTATTGTTAGGTCAGCTAGGATTACATTGTGGCCCACTAGGATTACACTATGGCCCCATGGACTCCTATATATAGAAAGGAGGTTTTGTAAATTGTATCATCCAAGAATTGTTCATTTATGTAATGTATTGGAGGTTGCCCCCTCAAAGTGGCTCATTTCTAAGGCATTGATTTCTATTTTCTTCTCTTTTTGGAGATGGTTACACAACATTTGGTATCAAAGCTTTGGATTCTAGGGTTTCGCTGCTCCAAATAGGTCATTGTGGCATTTGCACCATAAATTTTTTTCTACGAAGTTTCAGAAGCTGAAATTTTTAGGGTGCAAAGCCGAAATCCTGAGGAAGATTTTCTAAAAATTTCAGAGCCTGGTTTGTAATATTTTCGGAGATATGATCTGTGAAATTTAGGTTTTTTTTTCAGGCTCCTAAACAGGTCATCGTGGCATTTGTGCTATAAATTTTTTTCTATGAAGGTTTAGAATCTGAAATTCATATGGTGCGAAGCTGAAATCCTGAGTAAATTCTTCATAACATTTCAGAGCTTGGTTCATAACATTTGTGGAGATATGATCTGTGGAAGGTAGTGATTTTTCAGGCTCCTGAATTTCATCTCGAAGAGGTGATCGTGGGAAGAGTTCAATAACTCTCTCTCTGGGAATCGGATTGGAGTACCGTAAAAAGTGGTCACAAGCACACCGACTGTAGTTTCTTGGCTATAAATTTTAGAGACAAAGGACGAAACAGTGACACGTGGCAAGTTGTACAAGTTCGCCCTACTGAACTAGTCCATAATTAGGTCATTGTGGGAGATTAGACACAACTTTGTCTTGGAGAATCCAATTCAGGTCAGACTTGTGGCATTCAAAAGAGAATTCAGAGGGCTAATTCAGAGCAGAATTTTAGATATTGAAGATCCACAACCACATAGATAATACAATTTCAATATCGAGCTCCTCAAAGAAAGTAAAAGGTGTGTATTTTTTTTCCGAATTGCATAAGTCTTGTTTGAAGAATCAAGTTGAATTGATTGCAAGGGCCTATTGTAGAATAAATATCAATATTGGAGTTTAAAATGGCCCCTAAAAAAAATTCAACACCCATTAAGCCTTTAGAAGGCTCTACTATGACTCATGAAGACGAAGAATGGCAACATGACATATCAAAATTACAAGAGCAAGTGCAACAAATTTCGCTCTCGCAAAGAACAACCAAAAATGAAATGGAAGTTTTGAAGAAAGGCGTGGAAGCTAAGATGAGTGGTTTGGAAGCTAAGATGGATGGCATGGAAGTGGGCATGGAAGCCAAGATGGATGACATGGAAGCTAAGATCGATGAAAAAATGAAAGAAAACATGGAAAACATGAAGAAAGATCTAAAAGTAGACATCGAAGGTTTGGGAAAGTTGATATAAGAAATGTTTCCTAATGGTGAAAAGATAGTAGAGGAAACTCATGATGAGAACAAAATAAATGTTAATCGTGATTTCATAAACTCTAATGTTGGCGGGAAGAACCACCATATTCAAAAAATGGATATGAGGAAGTTTGATGGAAAGGATCCTGTAACATGGATACTACAGATGGAGCAATATTTTGATCTCCATAATATGCAAAACACACAAAAGGTACGCATTGCAACTTTACATTTAGAACAAAATACATTTGTATGGTATCGATGGCTTTGCTCCCGTAAAAAAATTGTCACTTGGTCGATTTTTATGGAGGAAATGATAGCACATTATGAGGATACAAAGAGCAACACCTTCTTTAGCCAATTGATAAATCTCAAACAAAAGGGTTTAGTGGGACAGCACATTGAGGACTTCCAAAAATTGAATATAAGGGTAACTGATATTCTAGAGGAACACAGGATCGATCTCTTCATAGGCACTTTAAAGGATAACATCCAACATGAAGTTCGCATTTTGGAACCGGATTCATTGGAGAAGGCATTCAGGTTGGCAAGAAAAGTTGAATGTAAAATAATGGCAACAAGGAAGCCTACCACTCAATTCTATAAAGAAGGAAGTGTTGCTACGCCTAGATTTCCACAACCTACAAGGTTGACACCACAAAAATTGGAAGAAAAAAGAGCAAAAGGGCTTTGCTACATTTGTGATAGAAAATACACTAAAGGTCATAAGTGTGCTGAGAAGAAATTATTTTACATAGATTGTGAAGAGGAAGAAGAAAATGAGCAAGAAGAGGATATACACCTGGAACCAGCCCTAGAAGAAAAAGAAATGAATCCGACCATATCGTGTAATGCGCTGGCAGGAACTACCACTCCTCAAACTCTCAAGATAGAAGGACAAATCAAGAAGAAAAAGGTAATAGTGTTGATTGATTCAGGTAGCACCCATAATTTTATTCATTGTAAGGTAGCCAAGGAATTGAATTGTTTCCTATACCCAGCACGAGAATGTCAAGTGATGGTTGCAAATGGAGGAACTATAAATTGCTCTGGAAAATGCCATAATATCAAGCTAACCATGGGGGAATATGTATTGACTAGTTCAATGCTTTCCATTCCTATGGGAGGTGCTGATGTTGTACTAGGAGTACAATGGTTACAATCTTTGGGGACGGTAGCTTTTAATTTTTCAAGAACTTTTCTTGAAATTTTTTTCAGAAGGAAAGGAAGTCGAATTACGGGGTATTGAAGGGAAGCCGGGAAGGATAATAAGCTCTAATGTCATGACAAAGATTCTAAAGAAATAACAATGAGGCGTAATTGCACAATTATGCTCACTAGAAGTTCCAACATCAAAATCATCTATTTCTGCAGATCTCCAACAAGTCTTGGACAATCATTCCAAGGTGTTTGAAACTCCCAAAGGACTCCCACCTATTCATGATCATGATCATGCTATTCATTTGATTCGAGGAAGTGTTCCTCCAAACATCAGGCCTTATAGATATCCTTACTTCCAAAAGAGCGAAATTGAACGTATGATTGCAGAAATGTTAGAGGCGGGTATAATTCAACCTAGTCAAAGTTCTTTCTTTGCTCCCGTAGTTTTGGTACACAAGAAGGATGGATTATGGCGAATGTGTCCGGATTATAGGGAGTTCAATAAGCTCCTCATTAAAGACAATTACCCATTCCTATGATTGATGAATTATTGGATGAATTACATGGAGCAATTTATTTTACCAAGTTGGATCTTCGTTTAGGATATCATCAAATTAGAATGAAGACTGAAGATATTCCAAAAACAACATTTCGAACTCATGAGGGTCATTATGAATTTTTTGGTCATGCCTTTTGGCCTTACCAATGCACCTTCTACATTTCAAGGGTTGATGAATTCCATTTTCAAACCCTTCCTTAGAAAATTTGTGCTAGTATTTTTTGATGATATGCTAATCTACAACAGGTCTTGGAAGGATCATGTTGAACATGTTGACAGGGTGCTCAAACTATTGCAGGAGAAACAATTATATGCAAAAAAATCCAAATGTTTCTTTGGAGTACAAGAGGTGGAATATCTGGGTCATATTGTATCTCACAAGGGTGTTAAAGTAGACCCTAACAAAAGTAAAGCCATTAAGGAATGGAAAGTCCCCACAACCATAAACAAGTTATGAGGATTTCTCGGGTTAACAGGGTATTATCGTAAGTTTGTTAAGAAGTATGGGAGAATAGCAGAACCTCTAACAACATTATTGAAGAAAGATGCATTTTCATGGACTCCTGAATCAACTAAGGCCTTTGAACGTCTTAAGGAGGCAATGTGCCTAGCACGGGTCTTAGCTACGCCAGACTTCATGAAAACCTTTATTGTGGAATGTGATGCCTCAGGAAATGGAATTGGTGCAGTTTTAATGTAAGAATCTTTGTTTTTGAAAGGTTTTAGGCTAGTTATAAATTCAAAGTTTGTTTTGGGAAAATGGTGGAATCCACAAACTAAGGGCAAGGTTGAGGGCTTTCAGTCCATTGGGCTATGGAGTCTAAGGATGGCTTTACTGGATTTCTTTTCTAAACACAAGATGGTATTACGGGGCAAGATAGCTAGACAGAGAACAATCCTTAAAATTTAAAGTGGATGGATGGTCTTGAAGGGATGAAAGGCAGCTAAGAATCTTTCACCATATTCAAGAGAAAGAAGAGAAATGACTACAAACAAAGAGCAATGAAGGATTCTTTGTTACAGTAATCAACAATGTTTAAATCAGCAAAACATGAGCAATTAAGAATTCATGCTTATAACTAATCCAGAAGAAAACATCGAGAATAATCACATTTGAAAACAGAGTACAATTAAGAAAATTCTGTTTCAATCCTTTATGTAAACTATTCAGAAACGGATATGATGATAGCATAAACTAATATAAAATTTAAACACAAAGGTTGGAAAACTTATTGAACTGAAGTCCAACACATGAATCCTGCAACAAGTCCAGTGCTTCAAAACGTCATCCAGTAAGCCACAAGTAAATTTGTCCAAAAGCTTTTTATTTCGAAAACCTCAATGTTACAGCAGAGTAATAGAATCCACCCTCAACTCTCTCTTTGAGGGGTTATTTATACAAAAAATAATCCTAACAATCTTACTCTATCCTAGCCAATAATCCAGGCTTACTTAAAGCATATTTACAAACAAATAAGAGACACATGGTCTCGTAAATAGAATAATGAATAACGGCTGATGTGCTGTTCCTTTTTTCATGGACGTGCTAAGGATAAGTGCTTATAATAAGGCTCTGTGCTGTCCTTTGCGTATTCCTTTGACTTGTTGAATACTCTTTCTTCTCACGGATACTCTTTGACCTTTCATCTGATACTCTTTCATCTGCTTTTCTGTTTTTTACCATTTACTCAATAGTAAAGATAAACTTTTATCCTGAAAACATTTTTACAAAATTTCCAGCATTTCCTTCCACCACTGATCATCTGGTATCATTGTTCTTCTGAGTTTTCTTAAAGTTTCATCTGCTTCAGTAAGTTTATAAAAAGTGGGCTCGTTCGGAAATAGATACTTTAGTTCATGCTCCAGATGAAATAGATTCCTCACTTTTTCATAAATACTTTTCCCGGTTGGTATTACAGGTTCCGATGAGCTAGTAGAACCTATAACTGTATTTTTAGCATGAGCTTTTATTCTTTTCTCATATGTTTCCAAGTCTACTATTTGATCCTCTGTGAGCATGGGACTTGGCAATTCACTGTCCAGCAAAGCTTGAAACTTCTCTCTGAAAACGTTGATGTCGACCAAAATGTCATTACACTTTCTTTCTAGATTTTTCATGAAAGTCCTCTTGGTGAAAATTCTCTTTGCTTCCAAAACTACACCTGTTCTGTCATCAATTCCTATCAATGCAAGCTGTTGTTTTGTTTTGGAATTCAAAAATTGAATGATCTGCTGGGCATGCTCCGGCTTGCCCCTTAATTCATGTCTAGTTTTATTTATTTCCTCTTGGGCTATCTTGACTAACTCATTCTGCTAAAAAATAGCTTGGATGGAAGGCCAAATATCCCTTATTAAGTTAATGATGTTGTCCCAAAGAATATCATTTATTTCGTTCAGAGGCTTTTCCAGTGAAAGATCTTTTTGCAAAGCCTCAACCATTTTCTCCAATCTTTTTATTTCCCTGAGGTTGTCAGCAACTGTCCTTTTTGATGTGTCATATTTTCCCTCCAATTTTGTTAATTGTAATTTTGTTTCTTGGAGTTCTGTGACCTTTAGCTGCAAACTCTCCATCTGTTTAATTAAATCCTCAGAATTCAAATTAGAAATGTTTACCTGAGCTGGTTGTTCCTGCTGTCCTGTAGTTGTAGTACCTGTTGCTGAAGCCTGCTTGAGAATTTCCTGTTCCTGCAATGCTTTTTCCAACTCCTTTTCTGTTTCATTTAGTCGCTCTGTCAAATTCAAGAGAAACTCCATCATTTCTTCTTGTGAATTTCCTTTTATAATTTCCTGTGTCTGGGGGTGCCTCGAGGCTGGTATTTTCAGCTGTTTTCTGAGTGCAGCTATATCATCCTCTTTCTTTTTTATCAGTGCCTCAATACCTTTAGTGTCTTTGGGATTGTGACCCAAACCAATGATGATCTCTTCTAGAGACTTTATTCTATTGTCCTTGGCCTGTGAGGAGGCCCTTTCAATCTTCAATGTTGCAGTAGTATTATTCAAGGAATCTTGTAGTGTTAAAGTTGCCATGGCTTTGTTGGTGAGAGTAGAATAAACCATTTCCCCTGTTTGCCTATGAAGCTCTATCTGATCCAAGGGATGGATATCTTTTGCTAAAACTTCAAAATTTGTTCTGATGTAATCTGTTGCTGAAGTTGGCTTTGGCACCTTTGCTTTGAAGTGACTCATTTGCATTTTACCTTGTGACAGATCAAATGCTGACATCAACCTTTGCTGATTGTGAGGAGACATTTTCATATACTGATCGTAGACCTTCATTTTCAATGGTTCATTCTTTGTTTTGATATTAATGAAAGTTTTCTTAATGTCTCCAGTATCTGTCTTTGGCGGTCTGAAAGAAGATACTTCAGTGCTCAACTGCTTTTGTATCCCTTTCTGGCTTATGTTTGTTTCACTTGTTGTACCTATTTGCTGACTATCCTCCCTACCATCATCAAATACCTCATCTATAATCTCTACATATGGAGGTGGATCAGACTTGTGTTTTTTGGCTTGATAAACTTGTGGGGCTCCTTTTGAAGGTGTGGTATCTGGAGCTGGCCTCTTTTTCCCTATTTCCACATTCGGTGGAGTTTGCATCTCTGGAACTTGGATTTGCTTTGCTGGTGTTTGAGAAGCCTGAGATTGTTCTGGTGCTTTGGAACTCTGTGATTTTTCTGCCATGACCAGGGTTTCAATGACCTGAACTATAGGTTCTTTTCCTTTACCCTTGAGCTCTGCTGCTACTGATGGACTATCTTCCTGTAGAGCTTGTTGTAGAGTGGCTGCTGATGATGTGCCAATGTAGGGTACCTGCATTTGATCATATGTTTCTAGGTCAAATTTCTTCTCAACATCTTTCATAAGTTTATTCAATTTGGCAGCTCCACTTCCCTCTTCAACAAGTGTTCCTTTAACCCATTCATCTTGATTTTCATACTGTTCTATGTCAGGAATTCTGTGATGTATATAAGGAGATGACTTATTTTTTAACCTTCTTTCACAAATGAAACCAAAGGGGTCATAAGGGACCCAACGGAAAGATGTCTGGAATTTTCTCTCTAATATAAGTTCTGCATCTCTCTCGGCTTCTCTAGAATTGCAAATGAAAGGACCTAACTGGCTTTTGATCCTTAACTGTGCTTTCTTCTTTACATTGCAGAAATGGATTACATCTGAGTTATTCATCTGTCTAAAGTATTCCAAAGCAAAAATTCTCATTGGTACATATCTGGGTAACTTGAATGGATGTAATTCACATCCATAAATCCTGACGACTGTATGGTTTTGGTACAAGTACCAATCCCCAACTTTATAACTCTTTGACAATTGCAGGGTCTTTCTAATCTCAGTACTAAGCCTGGGGGGAGAAACTCCTGTTAACAAGGTTGTGGCAGGATGTACAAACTGATCAATGAATTCTGAATAAGAGTAGGGAGAATCAGAGGACAAATGAATGATGGGGGACCAAAAAATAACGGACCTGGGATTACCTTTAGCATCAAGTTTCTGAACAGGGAAAGGGAATCTGTCTGAGTGATAGAAAATTATGAGATGATAGATAACTGAGGAGTACTTGAAAACCTTTTCATCATCTAGCCTTAAAAATTGATCATGGATTTTGTTGGCAATGAAGGAAGCATAATCATACTTAATCTCAGGAGGCTGCCCAGGGGTAAAGATAGATAGCAAAGCCGGAGTTATCTCATCTACATACTCACTGGTATTGAATCCTAAGACAAAGGATATTACATTCACAATAAGCCTTCCCAATTGATTGAAAAAGTAAAAACCATAGGGGGGAGTCCCTTTTGGCTGATGCTCAGGTAACATGAAATACTGACACATTGCTTTCAATTTCTCTGGAGTTATCAGTCTGGTTTTCTCAATCAACCCTTCCATGGATAGAGGTGCTAATTCTTGTTCTGGCTCAAATTGTAACATAGCATTGATAGCCTGAGGTGTGATAGGGAACAAAACACTTTGATCAGGAGCTAATACAACTCTTTGTGCGGGATCATAATTTGCATGACAGTAATGAATGATTTCAGGGAAAACGTGGACTGTAGGAATAAAATACCTTGGGAGATTGGATTCCCACAACCCTATAAGATCTTGCCCCTTTAAGTGTTCGTCTCTGCAGCGAAAGAAGCTCAAACGGGGACTTTCATCAAAATGTAGGTCTTTTATTTGGAAATCTTCATCTATCAGAGGTAAATAGTCCAAATCTCGGTGAGGAGCATTCAAAGGAGTGATATTTAGAGCAGTTGGGGCCTCCATTTTGGTTCTTGTGGATTCAAAATGGAGGTTTTCAGTTTTTCTTGCAGACCGGACGGGATATCTGACAAAAGAGGAAATTGGAACAATTTGCAGGTTTGGGAAGCAAATTTACGGGTTTTAAATCTTCAATGAGGACTCAGAGAGGACTTTTGACCACTTTTTCAGAGAAAAACACAGGAAACTAAGCTTAACTTGCAGTCGGGGCGCGGAATGATAAATACCTGTTTTTTAATGGAAACTGGTTCTTCAACAGGTAATGAACAATGGCGGGGACGTTCTTCAATACTGGCGCAGCGGAATTTCGGAGTAATTTGGTGTATTTTCAGTGAAATTTGAAAATTGCAGCGGGAGCTTAGTCTCTTTCGGAAACTAAAAATAACTGAAAAAACGCGAAAAATGGCTTATTTACAAGTCAAAAGGGTTTTTGTCGTTTTCGAGGTGATGACGTCATTTGACGTACGGGGTGACGTAAGGGAGTGGGGTCGGCGGTATGCGGTAGGCGGTAAGCGGTAAGCCCGCACCGCTTTTGGACGAGGGCGGTAAAAAACGCGATGGCAGCGATTCCACAGGACGCTTGCCACGTGGAATGCTGACTTTTCAGAAACCGCCCATCCCCCGCTGGTTAACACGCTGGCAAGGGATGGGCAGCGGGATTGATGATCGCCGTTGATCTACGGACGAATGATCCAACGGCTGAAAGGACGGGGAACTTGTGCGATTTCAAAGGTGGGCCAGTCGGGGTTTTAAACAGGTTTTAATGTGATATTTGATTACCCCGGGGAGAAGTTAATAGGTGGGAATGGTTGTTAATTAGTCCAAATGATTAATTAACCCGTGAATTTATGAAATGGATTGCGGCGGTAGTTTGGCCAGGTGGAATGCTACGTGGACGGAACACTATGGCACAGGACTCCGTCGCATTTTATTCTTGTTTTTTGGTGTTAAACACGTATATTACATGTCTAACGCTTTTTTGTATGTATTTTATTATACGATGAATTAATTAATACACAACTAATTCACCATAGGGCGGGGATTAATGTATAAGGCTATAGTTTTAACCAAAGGGCTTTATAAAGCGGGGTATTTATTTTAAACGAGCGGGAATATATACTTTGGTAAAACATTATAATAAGAGGGTTTTTTGGGGATATTTATTAGAAAAGGGAGTTATATACTTAGAAAAAGGGATTCCACTAGGGATTTAATATAATAGAGTTAAATGTTAATATGATAAAGGACAAGGAAAATCAAAACATCTTTGTTCATCTAAGAAAGTGAAAACTTATGAAGTAAATTGCACATTTTATCTTCAACACTTAAGCTTAGAATAACAAGTTGTCTTGAGGAATTTTATGGAATGTTGCATCAGTTTCCTAAGTAAAATAGGATTTTACTTAGGAAAAAGTTAAAGATGGAAGATAATCAATGATGGATTATTTCAAGTGCTTAGGTCTTTTTGATCATTAGGCCGAGGGTCCGGTCCCTCCAGAAGTCAAGGAAATGCCTTGAGCCCCTTTGATCTCAAGTTACCTTAGTACTTTTTGGGGGAAATTAGTAAAACTCTTGAGGGGGGAAAAATGATGAGGGAGGTTAATGAATTTGACTTTGCTTGCTGTGATTTTCCAGTGTATTTCCTGCTTTAGTACTTGTGATGAAAGTAAATGATTAACCAACATGTAGCAGCACCATTCATCAGATAACATTTTGCAGCACCATCTACCTACCCTATCTACTTAACACTACCATTTTGTCTTCTTTATTAGGGTGCATTTAGACTTGCAAACCCTGATCAATCTTTTTTCTTTTTACATGATGAATCTATCTATTTCTACCCTTATTACATCCAAGGGCTCAGATTAAACTGTTGAGCACCTTTTATTCACTCTACCTAGCTACTTATCTGCCAAGATTAAACTGTTTGGCTAGATATTTATTCTCTAATCTAAAACATGAAATTGAAATATGACTAAGCCAAGTTTAAACGGTTTGACTTATTCAACTTTATTGTGGAATGTGATGCCTCAGGAAATGGAATTGGTGCAGTTTTAATGCAGGAAGGAAGACCCATTGCTTTTGAAAGTCGTCCAATCAAAGAAAAGTATTTACAAAAACCTATTTATGAGAAGGAAATGTTAGCAATACTGCATGCACTAAAGAAATGGCGAACTTACCTAATGGGAAGACACTTCAAGGTAAAAACTGATCATGATAGTCTTAAACACTTTGGAACAAAGACTATCTTCAAAAGAGCAGCAAAAATGGGTCACAAAGATGTTGGGTTATGACTTTGAAATAATCTACAAAAAAGGAAAGCTTAATGTTGTTGCAGATGCACTCTCAAAAAAGAATGAAGAGGTGGAAGCATTGCTTTGTGCCATTTCTATTATCCAACCAGATTGGATAACTGAAGCAAGAGATGAATGGAAGAAGGACAAAGATGTATGGATACTCATTGAAAAGTTGCAGCAAGATCCTAGTACATCTGATACATTTAGTTGGAAAAATGATTCCTTATGGTACAAAGATCGCTTATATCTTTGTAAGAATTCCCAACTAAAACAAAAGATTCTTATGGAATTGCACACTTCTCCTTTAGGAGGACACTCAGGATTTTTAAAAACTTACCACGGGGTGAAGAAAGAATTTTTTTGGGATGGCCTTAAATCTGATATTCAAAAGTTTGTGGCGGAATGTTTGGTTTGCCAGCAGAATAAAGTGGAAACAATTAAGACCCCGGGACTACTACAACCTTTATCCATTCCAAGTCAACGTTGGGAGGAGATTTCAATGGATTTTATCACAGGTTTACCTAAGTCCGAAGGAAAGAGTGTCGTCATGGTGGTAGTTGATAGACTTACCAAGTATGCACACTTTTGTGCATTATCTCATCCATTTAAAGCAAGTACAGTTGCTACTACATTTATGGATAGAATTCAAAAGCTACATGGAAGCCCAAGGGTTATTGTGAGCGACAGAGATCCCATTTTTACTGGAAATTTTGGACGGAGTTATTTTCTTGTTTGGGTACTCAATTAGCTCATAGCTCATCTTATCATCCTCAATCTGATGGTCAAGCTGAGATAGTAAATAAATGTTTGGAAGGATATCTTCGTTGTTTTGTATCTGATAAACAAACACAATGGGTCAAGTGGTTACCTCTTGCTGAATGGTGGTATAACACTTCCTTCCATACTGCAGCAAAAATGACCCCATTTATGGCACTTTATGGATATCATCCACCATCCATCACATCATCTTTAAGGAAAATTCGAAGGTTCAAGCAGTGGAAGATCACATCGAGCATCAGCAAGAAGTTCTCCAACTCTTAAAGGATAACCTGAATTTGGCACAAAATCGAATGAAACAACAGGCAGATCAACATCGCAGCGAGAGAAGTTTTGATGTAGGAGATTGGGTGTTTTTACGGCTACAACCATACAAACAAATGTCCCTCAAGCAAGCTAAGAAGGATAATAAATTATCACCAAAGTACTATGGTCCTTACAAGGTGTTGAAAAAGATTGGTACTATGGCATACAAATTGGAGCTTCCTGCTTCTTCGCGAGTACATCCAGTTTTCCATGTTTCATGCTTAAAGAAGGTTATAGGTGAAAATCTTCCCGTTCAAACAATATTGCCAGAACTTGATGAGGAAGGAAAAATCATATTGGAACCTGAAGCGGTCACGGAAACAAGAACTCGACAACTACGGAATCGATCAATTTCAGAGTATCTCATCAAGTGGAAGAACTTACCCACTGAAGATTCTACATGGGAGGATGAGAATTTTATACGAAAGCACCCAGAGCTACTCAAGCGTTGAGGACAACACTTTTTTGAAGGAGAGGGGCATGTTAGGTCCCTATATTACTAGTATAGTCCCTTATTGTTGTTAGTGTAACCCCATTATTGTTATTATTGTACCCTTGTAACCCCCATTTTTGTTATTATTGTGCCCTTAAATTATTATTGTTAGGTCGGCTAGGATTACATTGTGGCCCACTAGGATTACATTATGGCCCCATGGACTCCTATATATAGAAAGGAGGTTTTGTAAATTGTATCATCCAAGAATTTTTCATTCATGTAATGTATTGGAGGTTTCCCCCTCGAAGTGGCTTATTTCTAAGGCGTTGATATCTCTTTTTCTCTTTTTGGAGCTGGTTACACAACATTCATGAGTGTAGGTACTAAATCAATAAGATCATGGATGATATGTAAAATATATTTCTAGAATAATATAAATATCATGATCTTAAAGAATAAATATTTATAATGAATAAAAACTAACATGAGATCCTTGAGGATCTAATATAGAGGTTCATGTATAATGTTAAGAGGGAAAAATTACATGATTTAGGATTCAACACACTAAAAACCCTCTTAAATAGAACAATTAGGGATGATTGGATCGATCTCCTTGATCTCATGAGTATAGGATATGTATACCAATTATCATCTGAAGAAATTTGTGAAACATGCAAGAGAATATCAAGAGGAAGTGTAAGAGAAAGTAAATCAACATCAACATTGGTAAGTCAAGATGAACTTGGAAATTTTCTTGATAAATTTAAAAAAAAAATTCTTAGCAATCTAAATGAACAAGTAGAAATGTTAAGAATGAAAAATGAAAAAAAAAAGAAGATTCTGATATTTATGTTATCCATGCAGAATTATATGCTACTAAATATTTTCCATCATTACCAAGGTTTAAGGAAGTTTACCAAGAAGACAATGGAGTAAGTCAATCACCACAGAAGCTATGTTATGAAGCCCCAAGAATACCATGGAAGCCTAGTCAATTTAATATGATGCAAGTACCTACTTCAAAATTTCAAGCTTATTCACATCCATCTCAAACTAATTGGAACACACTCCCTCCTTGGCAACCTTGTCCATCTCAAACCCAAAACCAATCTTGGAAACAGGTTTGGTAAGGACCTTATGGGAAAAATCCACAATATCCTCAATATTTTCCTCAATATCCTCCACACCAAAATCCATGCTATCCCTACCATCCACCTCCAGCACAACCAAAACCTCAACCACATCCATCTCATAGATCCACTCCCACTCAACCTCCTGTACCACCATTTCCAAACCCATACAAAGAAGTAACTTAACCCACTTACAATGTTGAGGTACAAAACTTCCAAACATATCCTCTTGATCTAAATGGTTTTCATCTTAGTTCAAGAAAGGTATTGCAAAAAATATATTCTATTGATGTCATTTAAGGACAACATCCAAAAGAATATGATTCAAATGAGGAGATCAAAGAATCATGGGCTGCACTTGGTGGAGAGAGGACATTAGAATCAGGGACTGAGAAAGTTCCCTCATGTTTCCATTAGATCCTCCATGTGTTCAAATGAAAAATCATCAAAAAAGGAAGATTTTAATGTCATGGTAGAAGAGGACATATAAATGGATCCAAATGTGCAAGTGGAAGAAGGGAATCGAAACTATATTGAAATATGGTTTCAGACAATAATTAAGTTGCATCAACACACTATTCTTTAACAAATGTTTTTCTCTTCTCAGTTAAAGCATCTAGTCTCTCACATTCAGGAACATGGAAAAGCATATATTTCAAGCCTAGACATCAGTTTATCTATCATCTTAATGTGCACATGGATCCATTAGAAGTATTCCTATACTTGAAAGAGATTTTTTTTTTTCAAGTAGAGTAGGATAAAAGAAAAAATAATTATAAAATGGAGAAAGAGAAAAAAAGAAAAGAAAAAACCAGGTGAAAACCTCTTTTGAGGCATGTGAGATTGACTCACTGATTGAAAACCTCCATGAGGTAGTCAATGGGTTGGAAAAAAGAGAAAAATAAGATAAAAATAAAATATCATAGGTGAAAAACTCCTTTGAGGCGCCCAGGAAAACCTACTAGTTGAAAACCTCATTGAGGCATCTAGTAGGCCTAAGATAAGAAAAAAAATGAAAAAATGAGAAGAAAAAAATTGTTTTCTCCATGTATCTCCCTCTAATGAGTGCAAGTGCTCTCCAACCTTTGCAAGCAACAAAAACAAGTTGGCGACAAAAGAAAATTTTGTTCAAAAATCTAGTCAAAGAAAGTCAAACTTAGACTTTCTCCTCCTTTGCTCAGATGTTCCAAAAGGACCAAGTTCATGCCAATCCATCACCCTCATCCATTTCCAACATCCACTCGTCATTTCAAAGATTTTATCATTCATTTTCCTTGCTATCCTAAAATTCTACCCAAAATCTTGTTTTTGCTACAGGAAGTCATGTTTCTTAACATATAATTTTTTTATTGTTTCTTGAAAACTATGCATCCATTGGTCGTTGTTTCATTGGAAGATGCATATATATCATGGTAACATCGTCAAACAATTTCAGAAAAATCCAGTGTGAAATCAACTCCATCACCTACATATATTTTTATTTTTTATCGAGATTCATGCATCCAATGGCCGAGAGTTTTTATGGGGACATGCATAAGGATGATGGAAACAGGACCAAAAAATTTCAGTTGAATCCAGTCTACCATTTGAGAGATATGAATAAAAAAAATTTGCTACAAGGGGGTTGTCCCGAAATGTTACAGGAAGTCCTGTAAATGCTATAAGAAGCGGATATGATTGGAGAAAGAGGCAAAAATGTCATGTATCCTTTAGAAAATGTTGAGAGAGTTCCACCATAGACTCATCATTCATTTTCCAAACCACTTGATCTCTTCTCCACCCTCATTTCCACCTCTTTCCATGAAAAGAACCCATTTTCACCACTTCTTACTTTCACCACAACCAATGTTTTTTCCTTGTCCATAGATTGATCAAGAATTATCAGTATTTCTGGAAGCATTATCTGAAGGATATTTTTGTCATAGAAGGGTTTCTTTGGCTACTATAGGAATAAATACATTCATGTAGCAGTCTATAATTTCCTTACAAGACCACAATTGAGAGAACTAGAATGAAGAACCAATCATCATGAAGACCTTGAAGAGTCATTTCCTCAAATTTTGGGTAGCTACAGGACCTCTGCAGATTGCTACACAAGTAAATTTGGGGGAAATTCCGACACTTGGTTCTGACGCTTTTGACCAAATGTCGGGAATTTCCCCAAATTTTTCAATCCCACCCGGAACCGTCGCTATATCGACGTTTAGAGAAAAGTATCGCAATACCGACACTTAGACAAAGTGTCGCAATTGCGACGTTTGGAGGAAGACGTCGCAATTGCGACACTATGCCCCAAAGCGTCGCTATTGTGACGGCTGCCTCCAAACGTCGCAAGTGTGACACAATGTCTAAGTGTCGCAATTGCGATGATTGGAGGCAGTCGTCGCAATAGTGACGCTTTGTCCATCGTCGGTATAACGACACTTATATGCGCGCTACATAAAAATGATTTTATTAAAAACTACATTAACGTCTGATATCACGCGCGCATTCACCCTCAGCTCTTGCAGAACAACATTCGCCCTCAACATTCACCCTCAGCTCTTGCAGAACAACATTCACCCTCAGCATTCGCCCTCAGCTCTTGCAGAACAACATTCGCCCTCAACATTCACCCTCAGCTCTTGCAGAACAACATTCGCCCTCAGCATTCACCCTCAGTTCTTGCGGAACAACATTCACCCTCATCATTCACCCTCAGCTCTTGCAGAACAACATTTGCCCTTAGCATTCGCCCTCGGCTCTTGCAGAACAGCATTCGCCCTCATCATTCACCCTCAGCTCTTGCAGAACAGCATTCGCTCTACATTCACCCTCAGCGTTCGCCCTCAGCTCTTGCAGAACAAAATTCGCCCTTAGCATTCACCCTCAACTCTTGCAGAACAACATTCGCCCTCAGCTCTTGAAAAATGGTAAGTTCTTACTGCAGGCCCTTCCTCCTATAGTAGAGTTGATTCTATATGGGTTTTTTGGTCAATTCCATTGGATTGTGTTAGGCTATAGGGTTCTCTCTAGATTTCTTCCAATGTTCTTTCGGATGAGTTTCAAATAGGATGTGTAAGATGTGTTTGTGCTTGCATGAATTTGACTCCACCAGTTTCATGAAATTTAAGCTATTGATTTTAGTTTGACAAACTCATCCATCTCAACACCCAGTAACGAATTGCCCTTGGTCTGATCTATATTGAAAGTGAAGTGCAAAGTGGTAGAGAATGGGAGATCGAAAGTCATCAACTTTATCACAAGGGTAGTACTCCAGATCGAAAGTGATGAGTTTTAGTTCTCCAGATTTGGGGATTTTCTGATAACATACCAAAGTTCACATCCATACAACCATATCGAGGTCAATGTTGAGATCATTCTCATATAGATATAGGTCACTAACATATAGGGTTAATATCATCATCACTATCCATGGAAACCGAATGGTTACAAAATCTGTGATTGTAGTTGGCTCATTTATAATTATTACCCATTTACCGTAGAGCACAGAAACACTAAATATGGCCCGAGTAGAGCCTTTACAACAGGCAATGGAATTGCATCTGCTTCATCAATAACCAATAGCTCCACTTGAGAAAAAATTTCATAATCTTGGGGATGGATATACTGCAGAGCAAACAATTGTAGTTATCATTCATGCTCCAATATATTAATACACTTTTTACAATGAACTGAAGAAACGGAAACAAGAAAATGCTAGCCATCATACAATGCTTTGACATAAGAGTTTTGAGTGACATACTTGAAAAAAAGAACTCATCCACTAATATTTATAATCATTTGAGTTATTCAAGTTAAACACAATGTCAAGAATCAAGATTCAATACCCTCTATTATCTTCATCACCCAATACAAGATTTAAATTTTTCCCAAAGAAACGCTTATTAAATTGGCAACCATTATTTCTCCCTGCTTTAAAAACCCTACATTTAAATGAAAACAAGCATTGCATTTCAACTACAAAAATCTATTAGTGTTCAAATGTACATATGTGCATCACTTGTGTAGGGTATTCCTTTTCCACTTTCACATTATCCAAGAATGTGTGCAGTATAGTTCATATTTTTTGTGATTTAGATTATCTTGAAAAAAGGAAAGGTAAATTATTTCCCATGGAAAAAGAAGGTTTTCCTTTTTACTACTGGAAATGGTACAACAAAGTTCCATTTCTACCCGAAACTCCTATGAAACGGGAACCAAATAAAGGCCATGTCCTCAATGGACATCATTTGGCTTTGAAAATGGCCATTGCACCGTGTTGTTTCTTATATTACAGCACGATAGTTTCTTAGGTCATTTCTTGTTTCTTGAGATGAAAAACAACCAAAGAAATCGTGAAGATCCTTTTAAGAAATAAATGACCATTTCTCAATCATATCTCAACTATTTTTTATTTTATTCAGTGGTTGCTTACTTTGAGAGAAATTTGACACTTTTATAAGGAATATAACATAAAAACACAAAATGGGAAGGAATTGATGAGGTAGATGACCTTTAGTTGTTGTCAATTAAGAATTGATAATACAAAATGCATGTTATGTACTACAAACTAGATTCCTTCCTGGAGTTAGGACACAGAGTATTGAATCAAAGTTGTAGTTTCTAACTTCTTGTATTGGTTCATCAATCTTGAAATTCAGACATTGCATGTCTTCATTGCTTCATGTTTGAATAATTTTCATTATATCGTACAATAGGAAATTAGGAATTATGATTATTATTACTTTATGGATCTGTTAAATTACTTTTAAGTTTGCATGGTTTAGTGTAAAATTATTCTTGTGTGCCCCTAGGCCCAGGTGAAGGAATGCCAAGGACTGAGAACCATAGTTTTTAAATGGCATTGTTTCTTATACCCAAAAACCCCTCAGCATCACTTCTTATTAGTTCTTAACAATAGTGTTGTAAACAATTTGAGAATTGATATAGAAAAATCTCGCACTTCTCAAGATAAAGTCCTAAAGCTAAAGTGTGATACCATGTGTAATTCAATAGCCCCATTGTCACCTCACCAACCTATTTTCACTTCGGGCTAGCTCTCCTCCAACTCAAGGGGGGTTCTCCCTAGTAGATGTTAGGGATCTAATGGCCCAACCAAACCAAGTCAAGAGCCCCCTAACTCTCTATTTTTACTACTATCAATCAAAATATTGAACAATAGGGTTAGACATGCATCCTGAAATTGCTAGGGTATTTTTGGGTAATTTCAAAGGGAAAGTCCCCAAACACATATAATCAAGGAATTATAATGTGATTTCAAACATTAAATATCAACAAAATCATTTAAAGGATATTGAAAGGAAAAAGGTGATGGAAGATAGAAAGTGTCTTACTTAAATGCTCTAAGGATTTTTCAATAGTTGCTCCAAAAGCTTCACTTCAAGGCCCTTGAAGATCGTCTCCAACAATGCTATACCATCAGCTTCAACAATGTTGCTCCAAAAATGTCCTCAAGGTCTTCACAACAAGTTTACTAGAAGTTTCTCCAACAATATATTCAATAAGGTCTTCATTGTCGACTCGTCTCTTGTTTGGGTGCCTTAATGTGCAATGACATGTTTCCAGGACTGAATTCAATGCAAGGCATATTTGAAACTCTAACTCTGTCGTCCGGTGTCTTATTAGAAATTATTTCAGTTTTCATTTTTTGTTTTCAAGTTAGATATTTTTTTCAAGTTTTTACATTTATAATTTTATTGCAATGTGGCAGACTGATCAGGGCAGTACAGGAACAACCCCGAGACGGGATGATCGCGGAAAGAGGCCAGCGGAAGAACATGTAAAGTGCCGGCATTGCTCTATCTTCAGGTATTTTAGTTATTTACATAATTGAAATAATATTAATTTTGTTCAAATATGCAGACACCTAGCCATGGTACGCCTGATGATTCCCTCTTTGAGGAAGAGCTTTCTTCATCCCTATCTCCAGTGCTCTTGTTGCGAAAAAAGGCACGAGATGCAAGGTCGAAATTTAATACTTTGATAGACGCGCCTCAAACACCTGAAACAGAAGAGAGGATAAAACAACTTATGAGCCAGCTAGAAACATATCAGGTAATAATAAAAAGTCAAAAGGATATTTTTTTTTGTTCTACATGAGATGAATTGTGATAGTTTGATTTTTAATTTTTACATTGACTAAACTAACAAAAATTTCTTTTGTATGTAGTGTTTTCTGGCACTTTTTGAACTCGGTGTTGGTGGTAGTGGGACACAAGGGCAAGAGATTTCCCAGAAACCCTCTCGTACACCTTCTACTCATTTAGGTGCAGCCAAGAAACAAACCCTACCCAAGCAGACACCCAGCCAACCGCTGAATGTGTTGGCAGTGATGAGGCTGATATGGCCAACTACATTATTGTGTTTCCTGGAGCTACACGAGTCAGCTCCATAGCGACCATTAATGGCACATTGTTGGTGAACGATGAAGGCGTCCCTATAAAGCACGTACAAATCCCAGGTAAATTTTAATATTTTAACTATTTCATGTACTCTATCTAAAACATATTTATCATGATTTTTATTTTTAAATTAATGATAATATATTTTTTTTTCTGTGTAGGAAACAATGAGCTCTACAGGTTTTTGGAGAGCCATGCATTGGTAATTTTTGGCCCAACCATATGCACAAGGTGGAATTCCCAGAATTCCAACCTGAAAAAAGAACTTCTAGATTATCTAGAAGCCCTTTTTGGGGTCGGAACATTTGACAGAACATCGATGGCTCGGGTAGTCGGAAAATATTTGAAATATACCAGGGACACCTATAGGATGCAATTGAAATTTAACCCTAGATACGAGCGTCCTCTCACAGTTCTAGAGAGTGAGTCGAGAGCACTCATCCATGACGGAAAAGAGAAAAGGGAAAAGAAAGAAGGAAAAATGCCAACTAGACCCGCAAGGTAAATTACAACTTTAATTCAATGGCTTTAATTTTCTCTATGTCTAAAATAAAAGTGTGATACGTCATATCTGACTTCAATATTTTGATGCTAGGTTTCCTAACACCTCAAAGGCAACCAAAGCTAGGATTGAAAAAAAGGGCCATCACAAGCTAGGCCAGGGCGGCTACTTGAAATTAGCTGCAAGAATTGTAATTAAGTAGCTAAACATCTTATAATTAATTGTATCGCCTTCCAACTTTTTTGTAATCCTATCAAATATGATTAAAAATACACAATAATATGTAATTTAGGGTGATGACTTCGGAACAGAAACTACAAAGGAAGATAAAAATATCACTTTCCATTTCGGCTATCAAGCCATAGGTTGAACGTCGCAGAAGCTTAGGGCAGGTCCCAAGATCTAGAATGCCTGATAAGGTAAAACAATAACCTTTCAATATGTTTGTTTTTGTCCATAAATTTAATGTCTAACAACTTTTTTTAAATCAGGGGAGCAACACTACCGATGAGGCAAATAACCCAGTTTTAGAGCCAGATGTAGATGATCCTCACGTGCAACCTGATCATTGTAGTGGGGACCAGGCCGACAATGCTACTATCAGTGAGGGCCATGACGGTAATTAATTTACACTTATAATTTTTTCTAATTATACCTTGATGGTTGTCCTTATAATGTTTTTTGTTTAAATGACAAAGAATGTTTCTCTTGAGGATCTTATCACCAGAGAGGAAGACAGGGAAACAATCCCAACGGCGACAACCGGTGCACCAGGTAAATAATCTCATTGAATTTTTTTTTATTAATATTACCGAACTAGTTCAATGATATTTAAAAACTGACAATTAAAATTTAATATTATCTATTTTTTTAGGCGATGCCCCGTCACTGGATGAGACCAGACATCGTGACTACGCAACTAGGTCAACAGGGCGGGTCGAAAGGCACGAAACAGGAGTAGAGCATGATGATATTGATGATGTAATTAGGAGTTTTAGAAATAGGAAGAAGAAAAAGAAAATTTGATAATGTAAATATTGTATTATTATAAGACAAACGTTACCATACATGGAACATTTTTTGCGTTATATAAAAAACTCATGTATCATACTATTTTTATGTCAAGCATTAATTTCAATGTTTCCTTGCGTACTTTTTGTTGAATTGTTTTTTTATTAGTTATTGAATATTTTTTTTTATGCTCATGAAAGTAAAAAATGAAATATAGATTGGATATTGGGGAATTGAGAGTGATGTGAGGGGGGGGGGGGGGAGGCATAAGAGCTTCCACCTTCATGTGGTTGGCCTTGTTTAGTGGAGAATAATTTATTGGAGTGATTTAATCTTGGAGAAAACCTCCCTCGATCTAGCGTAGCAACAAAAAAGTCACTGTTGACTTAGTTTCTACTCTTTCAGATCGTGGGAGGCTTGTTCCAAGTTCATGCGACTCCAATAAATTGTTCTTGAAACAAAGAGGAGCTTATTCAGGTATGTTTTAACATTTTCAACATATGTTCTAACATTATCATAAGAATGCATCTTAGAGTAAAAAATACTACATCAATTACTTGTATTTATTGTATAGATAATGATGGATTTTGATTGACTTGGCAGTGCGGGTACAAATCCTCTTGCATCATGAGCAATACAACTTGTCAACCAGGGTCATGTCTAGGATATTTTTTCTTGTGCGCTTGACCAAGTTCGTAATGTCACATTTTGTAAGTTCCTTTACAGTTCATAATTCAATATTAAGCTTGTTCATGATTATTATCTAGGTTTTTTGTATGTGTTTTTTCATCTATTTGATTGTAAGCAACTCTCCATGTTTCCTGTTGTTCACTATGATTTCTCCCATTACCACTCCCAGGATGAATTCGACTTTATTGTTACATAGGTTACTTTATTATTACTATGATTTCTCCATTTACGATTTCATAGGTTACATCATGTAAAGTTGTAAATCTCAGGTTGGTGATGAGCTTTAGTTCTCCATATTTGGGGCTTTTCTGATATTTTCTCCCTCATGTCATTCCTGCATCACCTCGTTGTTTGAGCATGCCAATTGTCTACCACTTGTACCAATTGGAACATGTCAATCTCTGAGTGGTGCCACATTTCACCTATTTTCGGCCCACTTGACCACCTGAAAAACTCAAATCCACACACCATGTGTCTTTATCATGGAGTGCCACATGTCCTAGATATTTAGGCCGATAGGCCTTCTGTTATGAAAGAGTTTGATTTTTTTCGTCAACACTTCTTATCTAGGCACGACACCTGTTACTTGTTTAATCTGACGGTCACAGTCTCTCGGGTTACCTTCTAGGTTTGACATACCACTGGTTTCTGGTATATTTCCATGGAATCGGTCTGAAAATACCAGTAACAATCCACACACCTGCAACCATCGACAGACCTGCCGTTTTAGTAGCTTCATTTCCGCAACTGCCAATACACCTGCCATTTTAGTTTCTCAATTTCGGCAACTGCCAATACACCTGCCGTTTCATTCTCTTGGACTCTGTGTATGCATATTTTTCATATAATTTTATCACGAAGTTGGCTACAGTGCTTTGACATGCCTTTGAATATTTTTGTAGGTTAGAAGACATTTCAAGCCAGAGCTATTGAATAGACTTGATGAGATAGTTGTATTTGATCGTCTTTCTCGTGATGAGCTCAGAAAATTTGCTAGACTACATATGAAAGATGTAGCGATTCGTCTTGCAGAGAGAGGTGTTTCTTTAGGGGTTACAGATGCTGCTCTAGATCTTGTTCTTCAGGAAGCCTATGATCATGTAAGTAATCACTTTTTTTTTATTTCTTTCTTATTCAGAGTCTATCTTGCCAGGGGATGTGCTTGTTATGGTTTTTTATGAGACCGTTGTCAATTTCATCACCGTCCCTCATAATATGTTTGATTGTGTTTATAAATAATAAACAATTATTACACCAAACAATAAACAATTAACTTTACTATGAGTAATATGATATCTTGAAATAATTCTCATTATAATTTCATAACCTCTGCTCTCACTTGGTGGTGTCTATATCACTAAGTGTGTCTTCTTTAAAATTATAGTTACAACAGACAATGAACAATCAACTGCACTGTGAGTGATATCTTGTAATAATTCTTATTATAATTTCCTAACCTCTACTCTCATTAGGTGTCTATATCACTAGGTGTATCTATTTTAAAATTATAGTTTCAATGGTAGATAAATTGTTATCTTAAAATTATAGCTTTGATGGTGATACCTTGTGATTGATAATGCAGTTTGAAGCAGCTTTGGCTTTGACTAATATAGTCTCAGGAACCTCTGAGAATACAAAGGTTGTATTGATTACGGGGCACTGCCTATATTTGTGGAACTTCTTACCTCTGGGAATGATAATGTTAGAGAACAAGTAGCACGTTTATTTTAGAGGCATAAAATTGTTCTTCCCAAATATCTTTATATGTCTATAATTTTGGAATTTGATTTAAAAAACTGATACCCAAATTTGAGTTCAACTGGTGTTCGTGTAAGGTTGTTTGGGCTTTGGGAAATATTGCTGGAGACTCTACAACATTTGGGGATCTTGCCCTCAGTCATGGAGCTCTAAGGTAGGTGCTTGCCCAGTTGAATGATATTGCCAGAATTTCAATGATAAGAAATGCTACATGGGCTTTGTCAATTTTTTGCCATGACGTAAACCCCAACCACTATTCGAACAAGTAAGAAAAATAAATTTTCTGCCTCTTCTTCTTAGTTCGCAGATACTGTGGATTTTTTTTATAGATCTTGGTGCTTGGTATATTTGGACGTAATATGGACCTAGGCGCTTGTTCATTACAATGAATTTGTCATCAGGTTTTAGAAAATGCTTAGAAATTTGGGTTTCACAAGGGGATTACCCTTGCTTGCAATTATCGATTATCAATCACATTCAAAAAAAGTCTTTCGTAGCATTGCCGAGCTCTTTGTAGGTGAATTTCTGAGGCAATTTCACAATATCTGCACTAAATTTGTTTGTCCTTTTCAATACTCTGCGCTTGTAACAGAACCAGACAAACAATCTAGTGGCCAATGCAACAACAACAACACCTCTTGTTTCAATGCCTGCAATTCACCCTCTCTACACGCATGAATGACTATGGCACCCTCTTTTGTGAATAGGTACTAGAGCTGAAGGTACTGGCTTCGATTAGGATCGTGGAATTCAACATCCAAAATAGTATCAAATTCCACTGCAATAGTATTCCCCAGTGAGGGCAACAATTCATTGAGACCTATTGGACTCATCACCCCCAAATAACCTCCAGGGCTACCCACTAGAAAAAATGGCTCCTCGCCCAGCCAAGAAGCCCGCATCAGCAAACCCTACTCCGAAGAAGGAGAAAGATGGAGGTGCTAAGTCAAAGCAGACAACGCCAAAGGCCGAGCCAGTTACGGCTGTTACTGTTGAAGCCGAAGTGCTGAAGCAGTCACCTACTAAAACTAATGGGGCAGAGGTGGCACCTGATGTCGACATAGCTCTCGTGCCGCAACTAATTGGGAGACCTACTCCTTTATCCTTTGCCTAGAATGACCTTGTCCCTGCGCCATATGCTCCGCTCAATCCCTGTTATGCTGATCTGACGTGGAAGCTGCACCTTGCAGGAAAACAACGGCAGTTTCAACTTTTCAAGGGTCCCTTTTGCCCCTCTGCAGCTCTTTATGTTGGCACCCTCAGCATTCACCATGATCTAGGGCCTATGAGAAAATGCGAATCGACTTCCCCTCTCTTCTCCTTGCACGCAAGTTGCATAGAATGGGTTTTCAGGAAGAAGAAGATCGATTGGCTTTTTAATCACTCTGTTTACCAGTCCTCTATCTCGAATCTGTTTCTGTCTATATGTGACCATCTCTTTTTGAAGGAGAAATCTCCTCCCCATCAAATCCATGGCATACTTGCTCTCGGAAGCACTAGAGGTCCTGGCATTGTGTTTAGGAACCTCTTTGACTCCTTTCAGATCCAAATTTCTCAACCTACAGGAAAAACTATCCTACAATGGGTCAGCTCTTCAGATTTGGTGCTGGATCTCAAACTGGATCTAGAACGACGGATTGGGATCCCTTTAGGCTTTCAGAGACTTCTCTTTTAAGGTAAACAACTTGAAGATCTTCTTCCCATCTCTACTTACAGCATTAACAGAAACATCTATTTGGTGTTAACCCTTCGTTTGAGAGGGGGTGCAGCGAGACAGTCGTCCTCTGCTCCTCCTTTCTCTTACAAATATGCAGTACACTTTGAGAACCCCAAACCGTCGGCAACCCTTAAACCCAAACCTTTTATGGTTGACAAGACAGAGGAAGTTCCTTCTGTTGAAATTACCCATGCAAGTCCTGCAAATCAACTTCAAGAATTTGCAAAAAGATCCATCATTTGAAGATTCAACGGACTGTGGCCACGATCTTAGGACATTTATGATTGGATTCATGCAAACTTGACTCATCATTGTAAGGTCAGTTTCTGTTCAAAAGGATATTTCATTGTTCTATTTAATGACAGTAAGCATTATGAAAAGGCTTTAGAAGAAGGCCCTTGGTTCATGGGAACTGCAGGGCTCTTCTTAACTCCTTGGTTCCCAGATTTTGATCCAACAACTGCAGTCATTACCAGGACACATGTATGGATCAGGCTTCCAAACTTACCTATCCACTTATGGCATGTTGCAGTCTACAAAGCTATAGGAAACACCTTGGGCAGTTTCATTGTGGGAGATTACTGGCGGGAAAATAAAGGTCTCTTCACATATGCCAGAATTTGTGTGGAGTTAGATTTAAGCAAGGGACTTCCAGACCAAATAAATCTCAATATAAACGAATTGGTTTGGACCCAGACACTGGATTACGAAAATACTGCCTTCTGCTTCCACCATTGCCACCAAACAGGGCATCTGCAATCCACCTGCCCTTCTCTCCCGGCAAAAAAGAAAAAGGATAACCTCTCCAAGCCCAAATCCAAACGATGGGCTCCTTGCTCTCCACCTCCAGTCGTGGATTCTGAATCCTCTAGCTCTGAAGATGAAGACAACGATGCAGAATTGGATCAAGCCCCTCAATCTGTGGTTCCTTCCACCGATGGACCGGCGCATACCTCTGATATAGCCATCACCCATAAACGCGTCCATATGACCTCCTCCTCTAAATCAGAAAAGGAGGGCCCCCCCTTGGAGAACCCCAGTCTTCAAGTTGTTGTTGCTTATTCACCCCAGGATGGATGGGTCAAAGTTAAAAATAGGAAAGGGAAAAAGCTTCGTGTTGAGACTTCTGCCCATTCTGGGTAGAGGTCAGTCTTTTAGCTTTTCAGTCATTGGTTGTAGCTCCTTGCTTGCTTCACTCCTTCTCCAGAATCGAGGTTGATAGTCCTATCATTTCCGGCTGCCGGTTTCCTGTTTCTCTTGATTCTATCATCATCTTGTACCATATTTTTTTCTTAATAGAATTAGTCCAATTCAAAAAAAAAAAAAACCTCGAGGGCTACCCAGAGTGTGATCATCTTTGTTGCTGAGCATATTTTTATTTTTTTAGTGAGAGTTTAGGGTTTCTCTAACATAGCTTCAGAAATCCGATTCAGTGCCTGCTTGAATATTGTCACATAATACTCATGGTTTGGATTGATGAGCATGCTATGAATGGTTGTTTGATTCATAAGAACCACCCATATAGTGATAACGGGGAACCCCACAGTCTTTACTTTTGGCAAACCACAATCTCATTTCGTGTATGAGTGTGTTTAATTTTCGCTGCTCAACCCAGTCCACAATTTGGCAACTCACACTCTCTCTAACTTCTGAGTTGGTAAAATTAAATAAGCAATTCTGGACTATGTTAATATCTCAATTCTGTGAATTGAGATATTAAGTTGACAATTCCATTATGTATACATATGCGCCTCCATATATATATAGATATATATCTATATCTATATATCTATATATATATATATATATATATATATATATATATATATATATATATATATATATATATATATATATATATATATATATATATATATATATATATGCCAAGATTTAAATGGACAACCGATCGCCCACATAAATCACAACTTCATCTTTAGACTTAAGAACAACTTGCTTACTATTCATATGCGTACAATACTCAGGACCACTCGTTTATTCGTTAACAACAACGCAACATACCTTTGTTAAATCCATGCGCTCATCCAACGGTTGTTATCATGTCACATCGCTTCATTTGATCCAACAATTATCGCTTGGCTTAGGTGCATGAACGATAATGCGCGATGGCGTGCGATGAAAGCAGTTTTCCAAATTTGCTCGGGGACACGTGTTGCCCAGCGTATGGAATCGCGCTGATTTTCTAATTACTACTTTCCCCACGAAAACGGTGCAATCAAACCGCCGGTTCACTCCAACCCATGTTCATTGTTTATATGTCGTGTTTCCTGCTTTCTCCCTCGGGTTTCGAGTCACACCTTTATTATCTATGAATTCCACTCTTCGCCTTCGGTGAACCTCGCTTCTCGTTACACGGTACTCATCCTTCAATGAACCTGCTTCCCGAGTTCCATATGTCGCTTCATGCAGGGAACAACCAATGCATACTCCCTTCTCCATACTCGGTTTTTCAACGTTAGTCAACTCTTTATGAGCAGCACAAGACCTCCATGCATGGCTTAAAGCCATATCTCTGTTCATAGCATATACTCATGACTATATAACTCCACTGTCGACCAATTCGAGATGCACTGTCGACAACATGAACATCGATTGCTCTAACTATATACAGATACAAATTAATCTCAAATTGCAGAGTACATAATAACACATTCTTATACAATTGGTTTTGAGATACGAAAGTCATTCACACAACAATTAACGCAGCAATGCCCTTCCCAGAGAATTCAGACACAATTTCTTTTATACATATCCAAAGTTACTTATTGAAATTCGAAGACATTCAAACAGGGTTTAATCCCATCCAGACACACTTAATTCAAAGACAGTTCTTTCATAAACAGATATATATATATATATATATATAGGCGATCAATCTCAAAAGAAATCACTTACAAACTCATGACAGGTCAAATATTCAGTTCAGTGGCCATTATCCTCCTACTCTGTTGCTGAAGAATTTCTCTACCTCTAACTCTCTCTCTCTCTCTCTCTCTCCTATCTAAAATATTTAGGATTACATTTATACCACAAGGATGACCTGAATCGATTCAGGTCTCCAAACAGTTCAACAACTCTTAGCATTCCCAATTCCTAAAATTAGACTCAATAACTAAACTAATCCTAAACTGACTCTTCGTATTCCTATCTTAACCAATTTCTCATGTTCTCAAAATAACTTGAGAATGATTACAATTCCCTACCAAATTTATTTAATATTTACAAGAAATTTAAAGAACATGGGACCCCCTATGTCTACTTATGTACAAAGTAACTTTTGAGCCTAATGCCCCTACATCATACGGTCATCTTGAAATATTTCGAAGTTTTCTCGGGTTTCCTTTTCCGTTTCTAGTGGGTTGGGATGGTGTGGGGGATCCATCAATACTGGTGCTCTTGTAGTAGGGAATTTGTTTTTGGGAATATAAAGGAGAATTTGATGTAGATATCCCATTGGATGCATTCATAGATGGGCACGAGAGGTCAAGAGTTTAAATTAAAAATATGCAACCTCTAGCATGGCAACTTGAAGGCCGTGAGAGACACTGGTTAAAGATTGTTTTGTGTTGGCCTTAATATAGTCGTGATTTCTTTCTATTATCTTAAAGTAAATATATAGTCCGGTCTCATTAAAATGAGGATTTTGGTTGTATTTCTCTTTGGTTGTTTCTCTCTTAATGCTCCAGAAGTTGCCAAAAGTTGCGATAGTTGTTTAGTTTTACGGTTACAACTTAAAAGTGGTTTTTAGCAATGGGAGTCATGTTTTTAAAGGTTCATACTAATATGAAGATCTTGTAATTATATATTCAGGATAAGAGAAGATGGCCTCTGCTTTGGGCAGTATGACAACAATTTCCACATCTACCTCATTGGGTAACAATGGAAAGGGGAAGAAGTTGGGTGCAATGTTTGATAATTATGGCAGACAATTGTCTTCTCTTTCAGTTTTTTCACCCATTTCCTTTAATCGCTCAAGCAGAAGAGGGACTCCGAGATTACGCGATAGAGAGAAGGTAGTTAATACAAGAGCTATGGTAAAGGAGTTGTACTTCAACAAGGATGGCTCAGTGACAAAAAAATTGCAGGTCAGAGAAAAAATTATGTTTAAAGGAAGGTCACCTGCACGTGAAACTTCACTGCGGTGGATCTTTCCTTGTCCACTTATATTTGATTTTAATGTGTTATTTTAATTTTTCATGGAGGTTTGTTTTGGCATATGGTCTGGCATTCAATTGCACACTTACTGAAAGCATTGTCAATTTGTCTTGCAGGCGGTGTGAACAAACTTGCTGATCTTGTTGGAGTCACCCTTGGGGCAAAGGGAAAAATGTTGTCTTGGAGAGCAAGCATGGTTCTCCAAAAATAGTTAATGATGGTGTGACAATAGCTAAGGAGGTAATTTGTAGATGTGTGCTCTAGTTTTATTTTTAACGTTGTATTAGTTCCCCCTCTTAATGTCTTATATTTGGTAGGCATAATTTGAAAACTCAAAGGTGAAAGGAAATATATTTGTTACCCAGTGGTCTACTTGGCCTATGGACTAGCCACATTAGAGTAATGCATAAATATTTTCACAACAATAAAAGGAAAGGGTTATGGCTGAGTCAAATTTTATTGTTATTGACAATGTAATGAAATGTATCTCAATGCTATGGTTTTGGCCTTTTTATTGGTTGAATTAGAGGACCCAGTTGAAAATATTGGGGCCAAGTTGGTAAGGCAAGCTGCGGCAAAGACAAATGATTTAGCTGGGGATGGAACCACAACATCTGTTGTTCTTGCACAGGGTTTAATAAGTGAGGGTGTAAATGTAACTTTTTGTCGATAGTACTGGATTAAGATCATCTATTCATTTTTGTAGGGTCTTATGGTGTTTGGTTTTTTAGTTTTGGGTTGGGCTTATTGAGTCTAAGATAGTTTTTGAGTGAAAAAATTGCTATCAGGTATTAAATTTTTTTGGTTATTTTGTCAAAATTTATGAGCTTGTTAGGAAATACAAAACTAACAATGGTTGTATCTTAAATTTGTGGAAAATAATTTGAAATGAAACCTTTTTGTTTAGGTTGTTGTAGCAGGTGCAAACCCCATTCAAATTACTAGGGGCATTCACAAGACAATAAAGGCCCTTGTTTCGGAACTCAAAATTTTGTAAAAGGAGGTAAACGCTTGCCTTTTGAGTAGGCTGGTTTTCCTTTTTGCTGATGGTTTGGTGTATCTAATTGAATTAGTTGCCTGAGGTATTTTTGGTTGCAAATTCCTTTTCATTTTTCATACAGTATTGGCCTTATGGAATACATTTGATTGTGTGGTCTTGTTAGATCTACAACATTTGTAGTTGTTTAGTCTTATGGATGAGGTGCACTTTTATTATGGAAATAGTTGATGCAATATTGCCATTTAATCCTTACTGCAGGGTAGCATGTTGAGAAGTTTCTTGTGAAACATTTGGTATTCAAAATGACACTTGATCCTATATAGCATCATGCACTTGACTTCAAAATTCATATTGAAAGTGTTTCAGACAATTCTTGCAAAATTTCAAATATTTATGTTGTTTTAAACGATTATCTTTTTCATGTATTGGATGCTGAAAATGAGAAAAAGACTTTGGTATGAAACCAACTGGTGAATAATTTCCAGCAAAAAAACCACTTCCAAGACATGATTTAGAAGTAGAACATATGTAATTATGAAGCATATAAATATATCTTTGATGCATTGTCAATGTTTGGCTAGGGTTACTTTTGGAGAAAATAACTCCTTATTCCTAGAATAGTGATCTTCAATACAAGTAAATGCTAGAAAAGAGAGATCATCGTGTGACATAAACCTATTAACAAAAGTGAACAGAGAATGATTATTAATTATGGCATACTAAGTTGTCAGTGATTTTGACTATTTGTCCTTAACATGTAAAAATGTTAAATTCCAAACTTACATCATCATGTTTTGGCATCATGAGCTTGACTAATTGTCCACCATGCTCATAATTTCATTGTTGTATTCATATCTATAAACAATGTTTCAAATAATAATAAAAAATTTCTATAAGAAAAATCCAGACCTCCATGTTGTTGCTCCTTGTGAGACAAAGTCAAAATTGCATTACACAATCTGACACATAAGAATCTCCTATATCCCGGTGGTATGTATCCAAATTCTTATAATAGTTTCTTCAATACTTATGTTGACATTGCCAATGATATATTTAAGCAATGAAATATGCAGCCTTCTTCATTGTTGTATATGTAACAGTCTTTTATTAATATAAAGATTGATGGTTTTGTCTTTCTGAAAATTAAATGTAAAAATAATTTATTGTGGTCAATTGAAAAGTCTTTTTTTTAAAGCTTTTCATTATGGAAGGGTGACATAGATATATGCCCTTCTAATTGAAATTCAGACCTACCCTTCAAATTTGATCACTGAGACCTTAACAAACAATAAAACTATTCTGCCGTGCGTTATATAAAACATATAACAGAACCTTTGTCAAAACTTCAAACGAACCCTTTAGCCATGGAGCCTGTTGGACTTCAAGCGGCGATAAACCATAATTCAAACCAAATTCGTGTTCCAAAATAGCCTGCTGACGTCGGCCAATTTTGTGACGCGAAAACCAAATGAATTCTGCCCTAATATTTTTTGGGTCCGAATTTGGGCTAGCGTACGGAGAGAGAGTTGTGACGCGAATTTCTTATCAAATTCGTCCTAATCTTTTTCGGGTCTGGATTTCCACTGCGTGAGCAGCCCAAACAAATATCTACTCCAATCAATTTCAGCCACGTGTCCTCAATCAAAATTTTCCTTGTTCCTGGATGCGGGTGCATTCGATGGCGTTTAAGGCAATGGGACATGGATGTGGCGATTTCATATCAATCCCATTAAGTTTTAACGTTGTTCAAGATCGGACCTCCACTCCTGTTAGCGATTCCGCATGCTCCAATATGGTCCGGCCTTCGGCTGTCATTAATGAGAGATTTATGATAGGCGTTCTTCAATGCCATTGCAGTCGGGTCGATAAAATGGCGTTTTGCTATGGTTTTTCAGATGAGCCACAACCTTTGAATTGCAGATGCTCTCTGGTTGTTGGGTTACACTGCCTGCTCACTGTGACGAGAAGGATAAGCCAGCTGAACTGTTGCTTAGACCTTTGTGTAAATCTGGATTTCTCTTGGTCTGGTCTGTGTCTATCTTCCTCGGTTTCCTGGAATCCTGCTTCTTCGTCTCGTCTTGTGCCCACTACTGAGACTGCACCCATGCCTCGCCTGCATCAAAGGATGCGTTGTTGCAGGGGGAGCACTAGAGGTTAACCCCTGCGTGCTCCCTCCAGCCCCTCAACCGAGTCATCTTCACAGTCCAGTGATTATTACACGGGTCATTATCCAAACACTAGAAGTGGGCGGGGTCAAGTTCTAGGATCTGGCCACTGTATGGGTTCCCTTGCTCCTCATTTCCCCACTGCTTCACCTTCTCCCACGATGTGCACTGTGCTTTTTTCCTTTAATTTCTCTCTGGACCGCCCATGAATCACAGCTTCAATCACCGTGGTTTTCCATGAGGAGGCCCAAGTGGAGGAACAATGCACTCGTCCAGCGGGTCTGAGCTCAGAAAAATCTGGCTAGCATTCGGGCCTTCAGGAGGGGAGTGGTGGCGATCCGGGACCTTCCGAAGGATGGTGCTGAATCGTCGAAGAACCACCAGAGGAGTAGCTTGTTCTCTTTGGTTAATTTGGTTTTCTTGCTTCGCGGCCCACTTAATTGGGCATGTTTTTGCTTATATTACATCTGTACTGGACCTCTGTAATATTTTTGAATTCTGTAAATGTTCAAGACTAGTTTCCTCGTATGAGGGCAATCTTCTTTTTTGATTTTTTGATGACAAATTTTCCATAAGTTTGGGCAATGTTTTTGACTTCGGTCATGCTGTAATTTTATTCCCACTGTTAATAGATTAACTTTACTTAGAAAAAAAAATGTTTCCCTATTTCTATTTTAAACCTATTTTTTGAAATACAAAACCATGTTTATCTGATTGTTTATAGTCGAAGCGCTACGGGGTGGTTTATTATATTAATATTTCACGGTCGAATTATGTTCATAACAATTGGAAAAAAAAATGTTTCCCTGTTTCTATTTTAAACCTGTTTTTGAAATACATAGCCATGTTGATATGATTGTTTATAGTCGAAGTGTTGCAGGGTCGTTTATTATATTAATATTTCATGGTCAAATTATGTTCATAACAATTGGAAAAAAAAATGTTGCCATGTTTCTATTTTAAACCTATTTTTTGAAATACAAATCCATGTTTATATGATTGTTTATAGTCGAAGTGCTGCGGGGTGGTTTATTATATTAATATTTCACGGTTGAATTATGTTCATAACAATTGGTAAAAAAAAATGTTGCCCTGTTTCTATTTTAAACCTGTTTTTTGAAATACAAAGCCATGTTTATATGATTGTTTATAGTTGAAGCGTTGCGGGGTGGTTTATTATATTAATATTTCACAGTCAAATTATGTTCATAACAATTGGAACGCCCACAATTCATAACAAATATTGGAGATTTATTGTTCTATTTTAAAGTTTAATTTTTTTTTTAAATTGAACCCGCCGTCGGTATAGCGACGCTTTGTAAGCGTCAGTCTTCCGACGTTTTGAACGATTTCCATTTTCTTCGGTTTTGTGATGTCCGTCGATATTGCGATAGTTCTTCCTAGCATCGGTATTGCGATTCTTTTGGAATGCGTCGGTATTGCGACGCTTCTGGAAAGCGTCGGTATTGCGACACTTTTGTACGGCGTCGGAATTGTGACAACTTAAAAACGTCTGAAGAGCGACAGTATAAAAACGTCAGAAGAGCGACATTGAAAACGTCAGACCACATTTCGTCGGAATTGCGACAGTTTACAAACATCGAAAGAACGACGTTCAAAGCGTCGGACCACATTTCATCGGAATTGCGACAGTTTACAAACGTCGGAAGAGCGACAATTTGGGAAACGTCGGAAGAGTGACGCTTGTTTGGAAGCGACGGAAAAAGTGTCGGTATTGCGACACTTTGTCAAGGCATTGTAATTGCAACATCATGGTGAACCACGTTTTTTCCGTCCTCGAACTGTTGCTCTTGAAACGACTATGTGTCAGAATAGCAACAAAGTGGTCGTCTGAAATTGGGCCAAATTTTCTAGTGCTACAAGATCACTATTCATCTCCAAAAACAACATTTGATCCATGGTGGCACCTATATTTTTATCACATGAATAATGGAACTTCAATCAACAATAAGAAGATTCCATCCATTGAAAAATGATTGATGAAAGTGACATTTTGTACCTCAAAGATAATTACAACAACTTCATCAATGTTCCAACAAACTCATGCAAGAATCAAGTCAATCATCAACTACAAAAAGTGCTCAACGGCAACATTTTATCCAAACATGTGAAGCAACAAAAAAAACAACAACAAAAACCCTAGAAGACCTCCAGATTCAAGGCTATCATCAATAGGACCTCCAACATATTATCACATGCAACTTCAGGATCATTAGTAACAGCTTTAGAACCACCAAAGGCAACTTCAAAAATCATGTCAGCGGCCTCAATATCACCTGAAAAAACTCATGAAGGGTAAGGTTCAGGTATGCAATCGTCTGAAACTTTCTTACGGACTTATCTTAGCTTGAAAAAAATTGCAAGTGTATGAAGGAAAATGTTTTTTATTGCCAAAATTAGTAGCAGAGAAACCTAGACCTTATCTAGCAGTTAGCTTCCCTTTTCCACCAATACACACACACATGTGGGAGAGGAAAAAGACAAAAGTGAAGATGAATTGAGAAAGTGGGTGGTAATAATTTAGTTGTGATGGAGGAAAAGGAGTGCCAAGGGGAAATTGAGGGCCAACTCAGTTAAAAAAAAAATACTCAGAGTTGATTTTGAATGCAATGAAAAAAAAGGGATAAAAAAATTTGAAAAAAGAGAAATAAAAAATAAAATAAATAAAAGGAGGACCCACCACCTCTTGGCATACAAATATTTGTTTCTACAGGTGAAATAGAGCTGCTATAGAAAGTTGCTATAGGAATAACATATTTGGTACAAGAAGGAAAAATTTGCTTCAACAAGGAAATATTTGCTACAGGAAGGAATAAGGTTGCTAGAAGAGATAGGAAGATTGCTACAAGAAGTTAACATAGGGCTGCAAGAGAAAAAAAGTTCTACTAGGGTGTTGGAAAATGATTAATTAGTAGCTACGAGGTACAAAGAAACATAACCAAGCTACAAATGATTTGATATAGACATGGTAACTTCTCCAAGGGTGAAAGGTATCCAAGTCACCAATTTGGTCATCACATCATTCCTTTCTTGTGCTTTAGTTTATTGACCATTATTTCTTCCTTTTTAAGAAGAAAGAGCTTTCTGTTAACTATTTTCAATTCCATAATTTGATGAGAAAAAAGAATTTAGATTGCTAGTTAAGGGTGTTCATAAGAATTTGATGGATAATATGATCTGTCATGGTCAAGACTTCGTATAAATAGTAAGAGGCTTTTAATTTGATGAGAATTCCATTAATAATGAGGTAATGGATACAAATAAATCCATATTTTCACAAGTAGAAGTTCCAGAGAAATATCGAGAAGAAAAAACAAAAGCAAGGTGTTTCTCTCACAAATAGAAACCATTGCAATTGAAGAATCACCTGAGAGAAAGAAGCATCCTAAACCTACATTAGAAGTTCAATGGGAAAATAAGATAAGGGAAGAAATGAAAATAAAAGAGTAGCTAGAAGAACAACAGGAGGTTTGAACACATGGACCAAAAAACAGAGAATTAAATAGGCCGACATACATGAAGAATCACAAGGCAGGGAGGATGAATAGATAGCTCAAAGGATGAGCAACAATTTCAATAGGGAGGTATGAAAAGCCTCTAAATTATACACCAAGTAAGGCCCATCTAACCTTTCTTAGGAACATAAAGGCTATATTAAACCTCTCCTTCTACACTTCAATTTTTTTTATAGATTTAATATGTTCTTAGGAAGGTTTAGATATAATTTCATATTTGTGCCTAATATTATTTAATTTTGAATAATATTATGAGAATATTGGGTAGATTATGAAGATTTGGAGGAGGAGATAATTTAGGGACTTTATCCCTAATATAGGAGGATCAATATTGGAGAATACATGAATTTTATATTATGATATTATTGAGAATTTTGTAACTCCAATGATTGAGAAAATATAGGAATGTGTTCCGTGTCATTTAATGCAGAATCCTAATGTTGGAAACCAGATCCACTATTTGAGAGATTTTGGAGGGGAAAGATTTCTCCTTTCAAGGAGAATGATTCCCCATCAATTTTTGTAGGTACCAATTCGAATTTTCCTCCAAAGGCATGTATTTTTTAGTCTTATTGTGAAGAAAACGTGTTTTTTGCAGCTCCATTTTCATTTCTTGCAGGGATGTACTTGTATTGATTCAAATAATGAAGTTTGGTTCCATTTTCAGCTTCCAAGGCTTGGTTTCTTCCATAGGACTTTGAGTCTACTTGAGCTTGGTCATCATAGGAGCCTCAAATCCCTCTTGCACAATTTATTTATGTTCTTCTCACTTCTTATTGACATGCATCTCTTATTATTGTTTTGCCTATTTCTGTATTTAGTATTGATGATTTTCTTGTTGTAGGATTGAGTTAAATGATTGAAGTGAGTTATTTTGTAGGTTATTTACAGATTCAAAAGCATTATTCATCCTTAGAATAATTTTGGAAGGTTATATTCATAATAGAGCTACTTGTATTTGGTTACTCGTTCACGAATATAGGATTTCTGGAAATGCCTTGTAGCAAAATAGTAGTAATTTTCTGTTGTTTTTTATAATGGGTTAATAAGATTCACTTGGGTCAATTCCACTTGTATTATGTCATAAAAAAATTCAAGTTAATAAAAAAATTTACCCCATTTAATTTTCGCTTGATTAGGTTAGGCATTTGATAGGTTAACTAGCTCACTAGTTCTTGAATTTCCAATTTTTAGAGTAGTAATGTTTTGTTATTTTTTAGCATGTGTGAACAAGGGTATTTTGGAGTGATTCCACTTGGAATGGATGCCTAATACATCCTAATTAATAAAAAAAATTGTCCCATCAAATTTTCATTTGATTTACTTAGTAATTCGGTGAGTTATCTCCAAAAATAGAACTTCCTATGGCAAAAACATAACTTCCTGTAGAACTCTTATAACATGTGTAAGCTTGACCAAATTCTCTCCCAAACCTTGGTTTTAGTCTCTTAGGCTTGAATCATGAACCCTAGGATATAAATCCATGATTGAGGAAGAATAAACACCACTTAGGAAATGCATTTTTACAAAGTAGATTAGGCCTCTTCATTTGAATTCATGTTCTTAGGATTTCAATTACAAATTGTTGTCCTTGCCTAGGATTAATTTATTTTCAAAGCAACACTTCCATATACGAAATTAATTTAGGCATTGATTTCATGACATTCACTCCATTACATCATATCAACAAAATAATGACACACTGCATGCTTCAGATATAGTGGTGATACCTCTTAAGTTTGTACGAACCCCGGGTTGATAATTAAAGTTGGTAGCCTTCGGAGTTGCAACATTCTTGTTGCAATATTGAGGCTCATCACATGTTACTAGGTATTTTCATAGTAAAATAAAAGTAAATTGTGATTATTTACGTAATTATGGGTGCCACATCTTCCCCCCCTTGAATGAAACATTGTTCTCGGTGTTTACTCGTGCCCTTGGAACAAGGTAGGGTATGATTCTCGCATCAACTGTTCATCTTCCCATGTGGCCTCTTCCAGGCTAAAGTGCATCCACTACAATTTAACCTAGGTGATATCTCACTTCCATAGAATTATTTCTCTCTAATCGATAATATGTAGAGGCTCTACCAGGAATTCTCTATCTGGCTCTACTTGTCGCAAATAATAAATTTGTTATTAGATTATGGACATATGATAAATAAATTATTGAGAAACACAATATATTATTCTACTTCTTTACGTGTATCTCATGCCAATTAATAATATGTTTAGAATCGTACATATATTTATTTATAAGGGAGACGTGAAACACATTATGGATTCACATGTAGCTAGGTAATGCAAGTTGATATGAAACTAGACCAATACTCTATAATATTTAGAAGCATCCACAATACCGAGGAGCCAATTTTTCACATCCCTTCCATTTTAGGGTGCTATTTTTAGGCTTTACTCGAACATAGACGTGATCCCCCACCTGGAATTATCTATAAGTTCTTTTCTTATTAGCGTAATTTTTCTACATCTCTTGGGAAAATTTTAGGTTTTGGTGGAATTTCCTCATAGTTGACTCCATTTCTGCCAACATATCAGGTCCCAACATTAGCTTATATTCTGGACTATTCTAATTAATAGGTTTTCTACACCTTCTTCTACAAATGACTTCAAAATGGATCATTTTTAATGATTTGTGATAACTGTTATTGTATGAAAATTATACCAAGTGAAGGTACTCCTCCTATTTACTTTGTTGTTGCATGACATACATTCTTAGCATATCCTCTAGCACTTGTTTTAACCTCTCTATATGTCCATCAATTTGCAGGTGATATGCATGCTAAATGGAACCAAAGTTCCTAGTCTAGTAAAGAGAGTTTTCCAAAATGATGATGTGAATTTTACATCTCTGTCAAAGACCACAACCTTTGGAAATCTATGTAACTTCAAAATTTCCTTCATAAATATATCTGCAATTTGTACGGTTTTATATGTAGATTGAATAGGAATTAAATGAGCCACTTTACTCAACTTATCCACCACTACCATAATAAAAGTCACATTTATTGTACTTATCATACAATTGGTTTTCATGTAGCGTTTGCAAGACTCCTCAAAGTTCATTGAGTATATGAGAATGTTTTCAATAAAAACTAGAACAAACTAATAAAGATAAGGTTGGAATACCTTATTCATAAGAATTATAAATGTAGTTATATTTTTGGTAATGCCAAAAGGTAGAACTATGAATTCATAATGACCATATCGGGTTATAAAGGTTGTTTTGGGAATATCTTCTTCAGTTACCCTTATCTAATGATACCCAAACCGTAAGTCTATCTTAGAAAAAATATTTTCACCTATGACTTAGTTGAATAAATCATATATTATGGGAAAAGGATATTTGTTCTTAATAGTCACCTTATTAAGTTGTTTGTAATAAATGCATAGTCTCATCGTTTCTTCCTTTTTCTTAACACGAGATAGGGGCTCCCCATGGGGACAGACTTGGGAATATGTAGCCCTTATCAAGTAATTCACGTAATTATATGTTTAGTTCAGATAACCATTATCTTTCTAACTAGTCCATTCCGATCAAAACATCATAAGATCCTATAGGTAACACATTAAGATATACACCTATTAATTGGTCGGCTATTTCAATAGGTAAGTCATTTACTTCAGTTGTCACCCCTTGTTTTTCCGCAGTGGCCAACTGCGCCAACCAGGGTGTTAGTGTGAATTCTAATCACAAGCGTACGAAAAATATAACTTTAGCTATGCATAACAAACAACCCTCACATCAAATGTAGCTATCAATTTCCTTAGATATGTAGTTAGTGATTAGAATAAATGCTACAAAAATCCAGATCTATGCAGTTAAAGACATTAAAAAATAAAAATAAGCAAGAGTTGCTCATGCATCCAATGGACAAGAAAATGATTTTTCAAGAATTTTCTGTATTGACACATGGGAAGGGAACATAGAAAGGTATTACAAGCCCCCCTTAATGGGATGGGTTCTTGTATGTCCTCAACGCTTCAGATCTAAGATATCTCTCTCTTGATGGTGCAGAAAACCCATACAAAATGGAACTCAAAGGAGCTCACAAGAAAAAAGTAGAAAAATATGACAATGATGGGAGGATCAAAGTCAGACCAAAAGTATAGATCAAGAGTGATATTTAGGAAAAAAAAGGTAGTGAATGAATGAAAAACCCTTCTATTTATAACAAAATATTGAGTTAGTCTAGATATTGGTGCATAATTAAAATATTATTAACCAAATCTAGATCCAACTTATGTGGAATATTTTATTATTTTTGTTGGAGGGAAAAGGAATTTAAATTTTTTCAAATCCCTTTACTTAGAAATAATAAATAAGTAAATGATTTATTTATTATTTTAAGCAGGGAAAATTTTAAGGATGGAAAATTATTTTAAAGTTTAAAAAATTGGCGAATCTCACTAGTCCCTAATATGAAAACTATAAAATGTTTATTGATGTATATGTAAAATTATTCAAATTTATAATGATATTATATATATTTTCCATATAATTTTGGCGAATTTTAAGCTAAAATAATTTTATATTGTAAAATTTGAGCGAATCATTTTTATAAAAAAATGGGAATTGGCAAATATTTTTTTGGAAAAACCATGGAAAATTAGCGCACCTACGAATATTAGCCCCTGAAATTTTCCATGATTTTAATAATGTGGTTAAGGAATAATTTAAATAAATAATGATTTATTCAATTATTTATAAATGATTTAGTCAAATTTAACAAGGAATATTATTAAATAACGTTTTAAATAATTATTCTTAGAAAATAATAAGATAAATAATGATTTATCTAATCAATTTTCATGTTTTGGGTTAAATATAACCAGGACTATTAATTAAACAGTGGTTTAATTAATTATCCCTAGAGGAAAATCAAACAAATAAGGATTTATTTAATTATTCCTCATGGGGTTTCATGTTTAGACCAGAAATAACTTAATAAACTATGGGCTATTAAATTATTTTTCATACTGAAAGCAAATTTACTATGGTAAAATTGGTCTTACATTGTTTACTTTAGTCCATCTACTAGTAACAGGTTAGATGACCAAAAATTGGTGTAACAGATTGCCGCCCAACGTGTGAGCATTAGGAGCTAATTGTATGACTGAAGTATGTTGTAAGAAAATAATCACTAGACACCGAAGGGGAGTCAGAGAGAGAGAAATATAAAGAAGAATGAAGCAAGAGAGGAAAAGAACCTCAGGAGGCGAGACTTACAGGTGTGACAAGTCTCCTTTATAAGTGAGTACCTATTTTGCATGAGGCAAGGGAGGCATACCTATGCTTGCCAAGATAACAAAGTACAAATAATAATGGCGCGTCCAGAAAACATGGGACTGAACTATATAGTACATGTTGGCATAAACATGGGCCAGATAAAAAAACATGATAATGGATCCCACATACATACTATCCCTAGGACAATAGGCGAGACTTATACAATAATATCTGAGTACATGAGATATAAGTACAAGCAAAAAGGCCCTGTAAAATAGGAAAGGGCTCTGAAAATCTGAATGATACATGCAAACTAAAAAGGTGTTGCAAGCAACTGAGGCTGAAACCATCAAATCTATGGAGCTGCATCCAAGGCTGTAGTATAGAGGTCATCCGGGCATGTGGGTGGCTACCTAAAGGGCCACCCCCTCATGAGGTCTGAAACATCTCACACACACTCGAGAGTCACTAGTATAATCTATTGCATCACTGAACCATTTAGTATATGGATATCGATCATGCCATAAGGAGATGGAACTGAGAAACAATCAAGTAAAAGGGAAATAAAGGGTCCCTTTGCCTGATCCGAGGCACCGAACAAGAGTGGAAGCTAGAACCAAGGCACATTGCCCTTTAGACCTGTCTTCTGGAATTAATACGCTGATGTCGACAGAAGGAGGTCCACCATAGGTGAGGTAATAAGGAATCCTCAACTAAGACACGAGGGATAATAGTAGAGCGACTGATAGACTGACACTAGGGATGATGATGGAATGGGGGGTACTGAGTAGCGGGTTGATGACTTACCTTGTTAGAGCATAAAGGGAATGGATGACCTGGAAGCTATTGACTCGACTCTGGAGGAGATAGGGGGCAGTATGATTGAAGGCCAAAATGTGCGACACGAAAGAGGTACAAAGGAATGAAGGATGGAAGAGTGTGACGGGAGAAAAAGGGACTCGAGATGGACTCCATGGATGCGATGATGACTCAACTTGGATGCTTTAAACAAGGGTGACTCGATGATGCTACCACACAGAACAGGCCCTATGGGGACCATAAAAACGTGAGTACAAGATGGTTACTCACAAAGAATATCAACACGAGAATCAACAAGTATGAAGGCAAAGTGGTGCCTCAAGTACAAGTGTCGCAAGTGAAGAAATTTGATTTTGAGAAGCGATGAAGTGACCCTTCTTGGAAAAAAGGCTTCCAGGTGAAGTATGAAATCAAAAAAAATGAAAGGATACCCATTTTAGAGCTCGGTGTGAGCTTTCCAATGGTGCTGACATTTTGTCAAACTGAGCTACGGTTTGGTTGCAGCTGGTAAAATAAAAATCTAGGGCTTCTCTTTTAATAAGGAATTTTCCCTCTAATTTGATTCATTTGCAAGTATAGTTGTGGTGAATGTAGAGAGGAGAAAAGGCCCTAAAACTTGTGGCAATCGTAACAGACAAACTGACCATTGGAATTGAGATCCGTCAGTTTTAGGTAAGAGTCCTAGCTATACTCCTTCAATTCAGTGGATTAAAGTTTTAGTTTAGGTATGTAGAGCTCAGGAACATACCCCTACTCCTCTTCACAGTCGGGTCGCACTTTTTGGGGCCTTTTCTGCGACCTGGGTAGCAGGTATTGGGCATAAAATTGTGACCTATCCTAGGAATGGCCTGAAAAGTGTGACCTATCAGAGAGAGGGGTTTTAGTGTTTTTTTTTGGCTGAGAGTTGGGATTTTATGGTTATGATGCAGTATTTCCTTTCTGTACGCTGACAAACATGATGGTTTTGTGCAGGTATGGTAGAGTTGAGGATCAACTAGAGAGAGAGAGAGAGAGACCTGGACACATTACGTTCTGATATCTGAGAGGATCATGTAGTCCACATTGCATTGGCTAGGTTTGGGGTCCTGAAATTTGTAGAGAACCCATTGATGAGGGTAGGAGAGTCCTTGTTGGCCAGGATCATCAACTATTGGGACCCGTATCAAGAGATATTTATAGTGCAGGGGCACTGGATCAAGTTGATTGTCTAGGATATATATTTCCTTACCAGTATCCCTCCATTGGGGATGGTAGGAAGCACACAGCCAATGTTACTACGTGGGTGAAACATTATGGAGTTTGTAGAGTGCCACTATCGACCAGGCATCCATGTGAAAGGGAAATGGATAGATATCGGAGATCTAGAGAGGCTAGAGACTCATGCTATGGCCACAACCATGCTACGAATCTTGGGCAACCAGGCACTCCACCACATCACTGGGGGTCAAATGATGCTTGTTTAGGGAGTATTGAGTGGGACCTACTATGGTTGGGCCTAGATGATGTTGTCATCATTGAAACAACAATTGTCACTATGCAAGCAGCAGGTGAACCATGGCTATGCATATGGCACAGTGATTTGATCTCTCTTCTTTGAGAATATCCCGACACTTCAACCTCATATATAGATCTAGGATGGGGGCCTGTGAGAGCCTAGGATGCACCACTGGGGGGCAGCTACTGTGTAGAGGGGGAGGTAGGGCAGTCAAACAGGTGTTTCGAACTGAGTTTTTTTCACATTGGGATCATATTCCATTGTACATAAACGACTATCCCTATAGTGGGATGAAATATCATGGGGACTCGGACTTGCCACTTCTGCCAAGTCGGGCATGGGGGCCAGATGGTAAGTGAAAATTTGCTTATATTTTATGGTACATTTTAAAGTTTCAGAATATTGTATATGGTATTGATTCATTCACTTTTGGTATGTAGATATAGCACCGGTGAAACCAGCCAGGTATATGGGATGGCTTACAGTATCAGGAGCTGCGGAACCTAGTGGGTTGAGGGGGATGCACAATGAGGATGCAGTGGCCCTCCTAGAGGATATATGTCATATATGTGAGAGGCTGCTAACTAGTGTTTTTTAGCGCGGTTGGCAGGACCTTGATGACCAATACATAGAGCCATGTATTTCTCTACCCTCAGAGTGGCGAGGAGTCATGTGGCGCATGGCGATGGCTGGATAGAGGATGTGTGATTTACGGGCAGTAGGAGCCGAGCCATTGGCTTGGGACCCTCCAGATAGTGATTAGATGTAGGGGCATAAGGTGCCCCCAGTTTTGGTGTTTTGTGACATGCTATTGGCATGTCATATGTCTCAGAGCTAATGGATTCTAAAACATTTTCAATGACACATATTATGGATATGCATCATTTTATGGTTTATGGTTATTTTCTTGTGCTAAATGTGTGTGATAAATTCCAATCTAGAATATTGTTTTTAATGCTATCTACATAGTGATTCTAGGCTCTAGGTACATGAATGAATGTAATGATTTCAAATTCATGCATTAAGAGCTTCACTCGTAAATATCTTCTAAAAAGGATAGGATTATGCACATAATAAAAACCATTCAATTTCATGACAAGAAGAAAAGAATCTAAATGAACATGAAGGTGAAGGATGTGATGGTAAAGGGAATTAGCTAATAAACCTATCACTACATCATATTCAGCCTCGTTATTGGTGGCAGTACCAATGCATACGCCATTAGAGAGGACTAGAGAATGAAAGGGGGTGAAAATGGCCTAGGATGCCAAGGCTAGATTCAGGAAGTAGCGACTTGCACCATCGACATAGCTGATATACGGTGTGGATGGGGGATCCATATGAAATGTGACATAAGAAAACAAATGAGAGGATGATGACAAATGCTAGCAACCTGAGTGCAAGGCCAAGGGGAGTCATTCCAGGAGGAAAAATATGACAAAGGACACCAGCTACAGATGAAACATATTGAGGAGGAGGTCCTAAAGGCTAAGTAAAGTACTAGGAGTAGGTTGCGGAGGGCGCGGTTGCTAACTAGTCAAACGAGACCGCTTGAGGTCGGACCGACACGATTGCATCATGCAAACAATCGATGAGCTAGGGTCAGAGAGAGGAGGGGGGAGACCAGGGAATGAACCAAGAAAAGAGGAATATTTATAGACTCCGGATGAGACACTGCTCGGAGGTTCGATTATTTGTTTATTGGCCACCAAAGAAATAATAGACTCGAGAGAGGTCTGAGACTTCAGTTCATAATATGTCAATTGTTCTATAGTGACGATCCTTCCGTTTTGAGGAAATCACATCTTACAATGCACTGCATATGGGAAAAAATACGTCGCATAACTGTAGCTATGACCCAATAGAATGTTGTAGTCTAAGGGGGCATAAATGACTTCAATGTCAACACAAACAGTCTTGCCTCCAAGAGTAATAGGACAATTGTAGAACATGCCAAGGGGTTGAGAAGAGTGGCCATCCCACACATAGAGGGTGATAGTGGAAGGGGCTAACTCGGGCAATTCTAGTTGTTTCCAAACAGAAGCAGACATCACGCAGGTGGATGCCCCCTCGTCAATGATATAACATGAGATGTTGGCATTCCCAATCTTGACAGGTATTTGGAAGGCGATGGATGTAGGAAGGGGTGGATGCTATGACTTGTCAACATCAAAGGTAATCAAGCGATCATTTGAAGGATCCACAATGCCCATAACAGTTAGTAGAGATTTTCATTGTGAAGGGCACGACTGGAGGAATTCCAGCATTGACATGGCGGCAAGGGATTGCGTCAAGTCATATACTATACTGTAGGAGTGGGTGGCTTTACCGAAATCAGCGTTTCGGCGTAATGGTCCTCTGAGGATCTTGGTATGAACATCTGCCTTAAGTTGAGGGATATGTAAAAGACAACTGGGTGTTTAAAGAGGCTTTGTGGGACCTGAAGACGGGGGATCGGTGGTAGACGTAGTGGGGGGCTTGTTGTACTAATGGGACCGAGTCTGAATGTTGAGATCGATGGTATTAGCCTGGTCAGAGTTCATCATGAGGATATGGTAATCAGAGGTACTTGATGGAGGAGGTTGAGTGACTGCCTGACCTTTAGGGGGTTGGGTAGCCACATATCCTTATTGGGGGAAAGGATTGGTAAACATAGCCTGTTGAGTAGATGCAGCATTAGGAGGAACCGAAGAAGAGGCTTGATGTCTTCAGGATTTTTCTTGAGCTTCCCACATTTGACGCATCATGGGTATAGTGACCGTAGACACAACAACAAGAACAAGGCTTACTCATGCGAATAGGCTTGTCCTACTTTGGCTGAGTGCCCTGTTGCTGGGTTTCAGTGTGAAATGTATTCCCTTGGGGTTTGTTTCCTGGATTACCTGGAGCGGGTTGGTTTTGGTTGTCTTTCCTCTTCTTTTTGGAAGTGGGAGGATTATTCGCACTCTGTTGCGCATACACCTAACCCTTAGGGTGGGATGAATGCTGTTGCGGAGATTGAGAAGGAAAGGGAGGCTGAGGTGCTTGTGTTGGAGGAGCTAGAGCACTAGGATGTGGATACGGATAATAAGGAGGTTGAGAAACATTGGGGTAAACAGGTTGGGAAAAATTAGGCCTTGCCATCGGAGGATGCGGTTGGGAAAAAGTGTGAGGCATGCTGTGTCCTAGATACATGCTGCAAGGAAGGGGGAAAGTGCTAGAGGAGCTGGCCTCTCCCTGAGGGAAACCATAACCCCTCGGAGGATGAGTATACGGATATGAATAGGATCCAAAGATACCTTCGGTGGCATGCAATGCCCCCAGTGCATTGGCACCACCAGGTCTAGGGAGATCAGGCAAGACGGTATAAACGTAACTAGATTGCGCGTAGATCAAGTCATATTTCAACACAATCTAGAGGGCTACTTCCTCAGCCTAAGGAAACTGAGATGCGACATATTTACCAATAGTAGGCAAAAGGGATCTGAGAAACCAGTCCGTGTAGACACAGTCTTCGAAAACAAGGGCTCGACATATGCTCTTTCTTCTGTGTCATTCTTGAATATGGTCAGATAGGCGGGTGGTAGAATTTTGACGGAAAGAGGTCAAGAGTTCGATACCGATTTCATAGCAAAGGGGAAGCTAGAATTAAGACAAAAAATCCCTGACAAGGGTCGCAAAAGTAGTATGAGAGGAGGAGGCTTGGTCAACATACCACTTTGAAGCTTCTCCAATAAGCATACATTGGAATAACCGAAGACGGAAAAATTCATCGGTGATGGAGTTAGACGAACACCACATGTGTAAAGAATGAAAAATGGTTGGGAGGATCCTCTCTAGCAGTTCCTTCAAACTTTTAGATGTCTAAAGGAAGCTTGGTTGGCATAGCAGGCCAACCTAGATCATGGTGTATGGGTTCATTAATCAACTGGCTAAAATCAGGAAGGCTCAGGCCTTCCATATAAGGAAGCAAGGGAGCAGCCAGAATAGTTCCTGTTGCGGCACCACTAGTAGAATTTCCAGCATTAGGGTTGGGGCTGCCACCAACGTTAGGTCCTGAACCAGACATGATGAAGGTGAAAGGTGGAGGAGATCCGAGGAGAGAACCAAAAGGGGAACCCGATGAACCACAATCAGAGTCAAAATGGGGGCTCGGCGGAGGACAAACTCGAACCCTACACGGTGGGGTAAGTTTTCCTAACGGAAACTGAGGATGAAGGCCTTGGAGTCTCTGGGATAAATTCATTGGGGGCACAATGATGGGAAAGAGACACGAAACCCAATAAGGAAGAGAGGTGAACAAGGGCAGGGAGGTGTAGATAAATTAATTACAATGTTTAATTCTTGGCCTGGCGATGTAAGCCAGGCGCTCTTCACTTTAGGTGTGCATGTATGTGATAAGTGTGTTAATTTTAAATAAGCCCAGACATGTGTAGAGAAAAGTGAAAAAAAAGATGTTGTATAACTATAAATAAAACTAAAAGCGACAGTAAAGGAAATTGAGAGCGATAGTAAAATAAATAGCTAAAGATGCATAACTTTAAACCGGAGGAGGAGGGCTTCCCAACAACTAGTCTATGGGTGGGAGAAATCTAGTCAAAACATAAAAAATGGCCAATGGATCTAAGGTCAGGAGGGACAGGGATATAAAGATCATATATGTTGGAAAGAGGTGCAGAAAACAACAAAAAACCACAGGGGAAAATGCTGAAAAATAGGTGGCGAAAGGCTACAACCTAGAGGGAAAAAGAGTGGACCCTAAAGGAGGACCAAACAAAACTAAAAAGAGGAATTTTGGATGGATAAATAACTGATCTGAAATGGATCTGAAAGTGCAGGTTTAGATCTGAAAAAATGGCTGAAAAACACTGAAATCTTAGAAGACCTGCTTCAGCTAAACTCCTCCTAAAAAGGTGGGAGCATACTGAAACCCTAAGGGGCTTGGTTCCTACTTTGAAAATTAAAAATAAGCAAGTATAGGTTCAAGACGGGTAAAGAGGGAGATAAAAAAACCCTGAAGAGTGCCCCAGACAAACCCAAAAAAATCACATAAAAAATCCCACAAAAAGTACATGTCCCAGGTTCTGACTATTTTTCATCTGAGGTCACAGTTTTTGGGTAGTTATCCGCTACCTAAGAGCTAAGGTCACAGGTTTTGGGCCAAAAATTGTGACTTGCACTTCCCACTATCTTGGGAGCAGGTTTAAGAAAAAAGTGTTATCTCTGTTGCGGCTGATACCTATTACCTACACAAAATGCCCAGAAACACCCAGAAGTTAGAATTTTTACTGTTTTAGGATTTAAAAGGTTAAAAACAACATCAATAAATCCAAAATAAGAAGCTAAAGAAAAACCCCAGGGGTTGAAGCACCTGGTCATGCAGGGATCTGAAAAATGATAGTAGTCGTAATTATAAACCCTTGTGGAGTTTCCAGTTGTTAGTGTGAATTTTAATCGCAAGAGTACGAAAAAATTTCACTTTAGTTGTGCATAAAAAACAACCCTAACATCAAATGTGGCTGTCAATTTCCTTAGATCTGCAGTTAGTGATCAGAATAAATTCTACAAAAATCCAGATCTATGCAATTAAAGAAATTAAACAACAAAAATAAGCAAGAGTTGCTCCATGCATCCAATGGATAAGAGAAGGAATTTTAAGGAATTTTTTGTATTATGAAACCTGGGAAGGGAACATAGAAATATGTTACCAATCCCCCTCAATGGCATGGGTTCTTGTATGTCCTCAGCACTTTAGATCTAAGATCTCTCTCTCTCTTGATGGTGCAGAAAACCCATACAAAATGGAACTCAAAGGGAGCTCACAACAAAAAGTAGAAAAATATGACAATGATGGGAGGATCAAAGTTAGACCAAAAGTATTCATCAAGAGTGATATCTAGGCAACAAAAGGTAGTGAATGAATTGAAAACCATTCTATTTATAACAAAATATTGAGTTATTATAGAAATTGGTGCATAATTAAAATATTATTAACCAAATCTAGATCCAACTTATATGGAATATTTTATTATTTTTGTTGGAGGGAAAAGGAATTTGAATTTGGTCAAATCCATTTATTTAGAAATAATAAATAAATAAATGATTTATTTATTATTTTAAGAATGTGGTTAAGGAATAATTCAATAAATAATGATTTATTCAATTATTTATAAATGATTTAGTCAAATTTAACAAGGAATATTATTAAACAATGTTTTAAATAATTATTCCTAGAAAATAATAAGATAAATAATGTTTTATATAATTAATTTTCATGTTTTGGGTTAAATATGACTAGGAATATTAATTAAATAATGGTTTAATTAATTATCTCTAGAGGAAAATCAAACAAATATGGATTTATTTAATTATTCCTCATGGGGTTTCATGTTTAGACCATAAATAACTTAATAAACTATGGGTTATTAAATTATTTTTCATAGTGAATGAAATTTTACTATGGTAAAATTGGTCTTACATGGTGTACTTTAATCCATCTAATAGTAACAGGTTAGATGACTAAAAATTGGTGTAACACAGGGGTTCTTCAATTTATAGGTTTGTAAGTGACATATTTCAAAAAATTTAGCACTGACATAACTTAAAACAGATCTTGGGTCTATTATAATAGATACGATAATATTTTTCATCTTACCTTCAAACTCAATAATCATAGTTTGTTATTTGGCTTGATGGTCATCCAACGCAACATTAATCTTAGGTAGGCTTCTAGCTACTTCACCAACAGTAGAAACCTCTTGAATGTTGGCAGATTGTTTTGTTCTCATGCAATGCGGGAAATTTTGGTAATAATGAGGCTCCCCACAACCCCAACACTGCAAATGAGGTTTCTAAATTTGACTAAACTCTAGTTTATTGGAAACGTCCACTTTCTTAGACTCATTTTGTGGTTTAACTTTCTGTTGATTCCTTCTACGAGGTTTATGGTGTTTATTTTTCTATAATTTTCTGGCATTACCACTTTTGATACCTTTTATATTTTGAAATTTTTTCTTTACTTTCTTGTTAGTCCAATTCTTACTTCCCTCTCCCTTCTACTTCATTTTCTGATAGCAGATTCATGCCTTTCTAATGGCCTCATCCATGGTTTTTGGGTTATAAATTCCAAACATTCTTTCATAAATGTTGGTATGTTGTTCATAGAATATAGTACCTTGTATTTTTCCTCCCGAATATAATGTACATACCTCAGCAGGGATGTGAAATTGGTCACAAATTTGTCCTTAGAGAGTTGTCCTAATCACAGATCATGGAACTCCGTTTCCTTATTATCATAAAATCACTCAGTCAAATACTTCTCTTTGAAATATTTTTGAAACTAACCCCATGTTACTCATTTCTCATCAATAGTACAAACAACCTTGAATTCCTCCCACCATAACGTATCCTTTCCTTGTAATTGGTAAATGTCTAGCCTCGCTTTCAAGTTGTCATCATATTCATAAATTTAAAAGTATTTGTTAATATTAATAAACCACGCCTCAAAGGCTTTTTCAACTTATCCATCAAAGGTTGGGGGTTTAAATTTTTCTAACTCTCCTTTTAACTTTATCTTATGCTTCTTGTTACTTCAATGGTATGACACATTAGCATATTCTTCCTCATTTCCACACTTATCCCCTTCCATCCGTTGAGTATGAATATCTTCATGGGAATTCTCACTTCTTAGTCTTTATTCCTCGTCCCTATCCTCATTATCGAAACTAGGTGAAAATTTTCTATTATTATGGTGATCAGAAAGACTTTTTTAGTATTCTCTCTTGATTGTGAATCAATATCTCATTGTCTGACCGTAGACTAGAAATTTTTGTCCTTAATTGTTGGACAATTTCCAGCAACAACATATTGGGATTTTGATGACCTCCTTCCAATTGAATCCACATCTCTGGATTAACCCCCGAGATAGGTACGGAACCAGTTTCAACATATGGCCTTATCTACTGTGTATGTCAGACACCTCACCTCATTGTGTTTCCACTATGTGTTCACAACATACATATTTTGTTATTCAGTTTCCCAAATAGCCCACAACATTGTAACCTAGGCACTCTGATACCACTTGTAACATTTATTCACCATACATAATAAAAAAAAATATATATTTATTACAAATAATGCTTACAATTCTCGTACCAATACAACATCACTAATTCATTTTTGGGACTTATAAATATGAATATAATTTAACCATGTGTTTTCTGGCCTCTCAATGACATGACCTTATTGCAATACAACTCAATCTCATCGGTTACGCTGGAGGCTTTATGAGCTAGCACTACAAATTAATTTTTAATCCATTATTAATACTATCCCTAAGTTATACCCATAATAATGGTGATCCAATGAACTCACAAACCTCTCTAGAACTTGTCAACCACTATTCTTGTCATTTATGCACCTACTTACACTCGTCTTGATCCAAATCTTCCGATGTTAGGGTTTCAATTGTGTGGTTCAGGTTTCTCACAGGACAGTTAAGGGTAATTATCCTTCCCTCCATCCTCGTGACCACATTGTTCCTCTGCGCCTCGTTGATTTCTTCTCTACAATTCCATGCCAGGGTTTTCTATTTAGCAAGTTTTGTCCAAATGGTAAGACCAGTTACTATGATTCTTGGTTCACAATTGTTTGTTCTCATTAAGGATTTTGCTAAATCTTTCGTTTTAATAATTTTTTATCCAAAATGGCCACTTTCAGCAAGGGTAACTCAGCGGTGGTGCAAGTTCTGCCGTTCTGAGCTCATTTTTTAATATCTCTTTGTATTTTTTGTTTTTGTTTTTTTTTCTTCTATACGTGAGAAATAAATCTTAGTTTTCCTGCCATGGTTCTCTATCACTTAGGGTTATATATATATATATATATATATATATAGATTGGCTACAAACATTCCCTATTATGTTTTGATGTCACGTATTTTAGTCAAAGTGATCTAATGAATAGTTGTTATAAACTCGAATTCGTTAATGTGTTTTACCCGTAAGGCGAGGTGTTGAATCTCTGAGTTTTTTTTAAATATACATCTTCATTTATTTTCTTCTTCTTATTATTATTATTTTAGTCTACTACATATATAGAGGCTACAAGGGAAAACCACATTCATTTTCTCATAACACCAGAATCTGGTGTGGTTACTTATTAACGTGAAGAGAAACCGTTTTTCCCAGGAGGCCACTAGCTCACCATGAGAAACTAACCCATTGCACCTTCTATTGTTCTTTTCCAACAGAATTTGGAATTCATGTATCCTGGTGCATGCAAGAATTAGTTGTTACGATTATTATTTTTATTTTCAGAGGTTTATCTCCCTCGTATTGCATTAGTTGTGTTTGAGTTCTTCTTATTACCGTTTCTTTCATTCAATACCCAGAAACTCAACCAATTGAGAGTTATTTTTACTTAAAAAATAAATTATATCTCACAAAAGAATTCTACTCGCCAAAGTCTGTATGTAAATACCAAAATGGTTTATGACCTATTTTTTACCCCAGTGAACAACTATTCCCAACTGTCAACTTAATCTCTTTTATTTATCTATTCATCTGCTACCTAGGCATATCACGAATAGAAAGAAGGAAAAAAATTACTAAAATTTTTAGATTTCCTTTCTTTTACAAGGAATAACACGCAGATTGTCATTTACATACAGGTAAAGATCTTAGCAAAATTCAAATCAAGGTAGAAATACTCATTTGTTTCGATTAGCCTGTCAGAGAATAAAACGAGTGTGGGACTTTATTATCCTCCCAACCAACGAGACTGGAAATTACATCCACGTCTCCTCTCGAGCCCATTTAGTTTCCAAGGTAATAAAAAAAAAATTTGTGACATCAAGGCCCTAGGTCTAGTCTGGAAATTCTTGTGGGGTTTCCACTAGTTACAACTAGATCAAGAAGACCATTTTTTGCAGTAGAATTGATGCTTGGACAATGTCCTCTCACAAAAAATATTTCCTTATCTTTCCTTCAGCCACTCGTGGCCTAATCCAACTGATAGATTTCTTTTAATCCCTTCAGGAAAGAGATAACTATCTAACTACCTGTAAACTAAAGTTTTTCTTTTAAAGTATTTCCCCCATCATTTCTCTGACTAAGTGTAATTCCTTTAAAGTAACAAAAAAATAAAATAATGATAAATATGCTTTTACTTTCAAGTTCATTTACCAACCTATAACGAGTTATCAGGTCTTTGCATAGTAAAAGAAAAGTAAATGGCGATTACTTACATAATTAGGGACGTCATAATTTTTTCTATTAATATTAAAAAATATTTATTTTTGGAAATTGAAATATTATAAATTTCTTTAGTTAATGCTAAACTGATTATAGTGATCAAAAGGAAAACATTTTTCTATAGGACTAACAATGATGCAAATTCATAACAATTATATTTTAAAACTTCATATTTCAATTTAATTAATAAGAATATATAAATTCAATATTTATAATGTTTGTTTGTTTTTTTTTTTAAGTTATATATTTATATATCTACTATATATCATAAAGTGTACAAATTAAATTAAGAAAATTATAAAACATGTGAAAGAAATATAAGAATATTTTCAGTTTTAATAAAATAAAATAAAAAGAATATTTAAATGTATACTGGGATGTGAAATTTAGATAAAAATAAATAATATTATTAGGAACCATAAAAGAACCATCTTAAATTCACATCTACCAATTTCTTTGTAACATCCACACCATTAAGAAAAAAATTATCTTACAAAAAATAACTTTTGCTGTAATAAATCGATAATACTTCTATTATTGATGGAACTGATAGTTAAATTCTATTACGCTCTTCTCATCTTTGTTTTGATAATTAAGGTTTAACTTCTTTAAATTTAATTTGAAACCATGTAGATGCATTGTTTAGTAACTTATCAACCATAGACATGCATGTTAATATAGTGTTTCACATTCTTTCTAACCCTATCTTGTTTCATTGGCTAGAGGGTGTTGTTAATATTGAACGAAATCAATAACAGAGGGATGCTCCCCCACAACATAGAGAATACAAACAAATGTGAAAATTAACAGTCAATACACAGGCAGCAATACACAGGAGAGGATTGAAACTTCTTTTTCATTCCATCACACTGAAAACATAATGAAATTACATTGCTTATACCAAATGGATGAAGCCTAAAAAACCTAAACTTATCAATGCTACTTCAATGCTGTGAATGGATGTTCAAAAACATTTTCCCTTGGCCTTCAAAAGACCCATTTCTTCATTAATCGGCATGCAAGACGTATTTCTGGATTACACAGGAAAACACATGAAGATGCGTTCAAAACACAAAAGGGTGGATCTCAAATTTTATGCAATAGGGTCCTGGTCCACATCGCGTCCGTGCATATCGGCGATTATAACTTTTAACTCATGGTGCTATCCTTTAAACTTTGTTAAATGCGACATGCGATAGTGACGTGGCACTTATCGCATCGCAACCAAAATAACTTAGCCTATAGGCGGTTTGGCAATAAACTTAAAATTTTGCGAATGCAATATGCGATAGTGATATTGCATCGAAAATCAAATAACATAGCTTGTGGCTACTGGAAAGGTAAGTGGTAAAACTTGCGGCACACGAAAATGCGCTACCCTCCTGAGCTGGACATGTGCCCCCTCTTGCAATCGCATTGCAAACAAAATAAATTAACTTGCGGGCGACATAAAGGTAAAACTTAAAACTTGTGAAGTTCGCTCTGTGGGCAGCTTAAGAAAATGTAAGTGTGGAAAGTGAAATAAAAAGAATTGAGGTGGTTTGCAAGTACAGTAAAGGTTTGGTGGGTCCCTCCGATATCACATCGGCAGGGAAATAAGTTATATGGTGAAGGGCTTACAGGAAAATGCTAAATGTAACGAAATGCGCCGCGGGAAAAAATAAAAGGTAAGTCAAAATGCAGTGGTTGGAAATAAACACAAAGTTAAAGACTTGGTACTCTATTTTGTTGTTTTGTGTGGATTGCATGAAAATGCCTCTAGTCCTTTGGCTTTGCTGTTGTCCTTCTCTGCAATAAAAAATTTATGAAGTTGTGGGTTACGCCACCCCTTATTCATGGTGGTGACTGGGAGTAAAATTCCAACAAAGGGTATATGATACGGTAATCTTATAATGCATTATTTATATGTTGTTAGCATTATATGTGCATGGTCCTAAAGCTTGATCAATACTTTAGGTCTATGATGGTTTTGTCATATATTAAATTTAATGGAGGATTTATGAACTCAACACTCTTATTCTAGATATTTCCATTATACACGTGGTTCATACAACTTGGGCGAGGTGACAATATATCTACCCTTTGATTTCCATGGCAGAGATCTGACGACTCTCAACAGATAGGGTTGGTTATGATTGTAGCCACCTTCCCCCTCACTGCATTCCCACCTGATTAATGTAGAATCAACTTTATTCAAACCTCATTCTATCTGTTTTATGGTGGTGTTTGTTCATTTTCAGTTGCATAATTATTTTCAAGGGTTGTCTATTACAGATATCATGTTAATTTTTTACTTATTTTCTCCTTTAAAAAAAATAAGTTACTACCAGCACAGTGGGTAGGAAGAACATGGTATCTTATCAGGATATGCCATTCACCCTTTTGGAGTGCTTAGATATAATTAATTAAGAAACAAGGAATATTTCCTAATTAGACTCTTGCATACTAGTGGCAACTAGTGTGTTTCTATAGTGCATATACTATTAATAATATCATATATACATACTTGAACTATAGAATTTAAAATCCTTCTTTACATTCACTTTCACAAAAATCCTTTAGAATAACTCTTTCATAACTATATCAGAGACTTGTACAGATTCTCATTCTATTAAATCCACATAAATATTCATAATTCCTTTACTTCAAATCACAACTAGTAAATACATATTCCATATACTTTATCATTTACAATAATAGTTCTGTTATTAAAGATACATTAATAAAATAAAGTACATATCTCTTACGGCTGAAGCTGTCATGGAATTCACAAAGGTGAAACACCACTCCTCCCAGCCAATGAGAATGAAAATTATATCCAATTCATCAACACTATACAAGTCCAACCAAATAAATGATAGACTCGCAAGTTTATCTTAGGGTTTCCATTGGCCACCAACCAAATCAAGAATACCCTAAACTAGAAGCTTCTTTCCTTCCCTTAACAACATCTTGTTCAAGGGATTAATTTTATTTCTCTCTCCCTCTTAGTTGTCTCAGGTTCTTCTCATACCCTCCTTTTCTTCTTTTCCAAACTGAGATTATTTATCTCTAGTTAAGGAAGTAATTTTCGTATAACTATCTCATGAGCGAAACATTTTCATTTAGTGTCTTTTCCCCATGAATTCCAAGACTTTTCATAACCACTTTCATATAAAATTAAAATAATCTCTAAACATTAAAGTTTTCAACTAGGTTTTCCACATAACCCATCATTTTCTAATTCTTTGTAGTAAAAGTACATTAAAATTTTACTTTTCACTTAGGGGTGATACACCCCCCCCCCCCCAACCCGACCCAAAACACTGTCCTTAGTGTGTCCTAGTCTTCAAAACAGGATGGAATATGCCTCACACATAAAATATTTATCCTTATCTTCCCAGGTATCTTGTAACCACCTCCTCGCACATTTACTCAATTTCACTAGCTTGACAAGGTAAACATGAGACAAGTGTCACTATGACATGACCAGAATCTAATTTATAGTTAATAAAGTGGGGCCTACAAAATAAACAATTACTGACACCCTAAAGGGACTAAAGATCACTCAGTAGTTGAACAACCACCTCATGTGATCAGTCCCTAAGTTGGAATCCTTTCTATCTAACCTAGCACCCCAAAAACATGTAAAACAAGGAAAGAGTGATGTTATGAGGCTCCAACTACACACATAAGCTTGCTTCCATATATTTATGACCTAAATCCTCCATTTCAGTTCCAACGGTTCCGATATCTTAGCCAAATTTTTTGGCTAGCCTCCAGACCACTACCCATAACTACTTGCAACTTTCCATAATGAAATCAAAGGTAATGATATTGTTGATCAATCAAAAATCAAGCAAGAATTGACTTAGACCTACCTATTACATAATAGGAATTTCGTGGAACATATGACATACATATAATCTATCAGTCATGAATGCATATTTGATCATAAATTGATATTCCTTATCTTAGAATCCCTAAGCAGGCTCTAAGCCCTCTCTAAATAGTTGCAATAGCACTTGTTAGTCCATGCATTCATCAACCATTCAAATACTTATCAAAACATGTCAAGAGCCATAGATAGAATATATCATATATCTAGAATATAACTAGCATATAACCAGAATAGAGACCATGGAAAATCAACCACAACATTACCATCATAATAAATACATGTGCTCATAGATCACAATAGGAAAATATATCATATTAACATATGAAAATTCCAAGTAAGTCAAGGGCTTCCACGTACCACCCGACCATAGATTGGGCTAAACCAAATATCTCTTTTAACCAATCACCCCTGAGCCATATTCCAAGCATGAATGTGGGATCTCATGGAATAAACCAAGAAAAAACCAATCAGGGATTCCAAAGGCCAAAGCACCTCAACCCTTAACCACAGTGATTCCATTCTACGGTTTATAAATCACTAACATCAACCATATCATTCTTTACCCAAGTTGTCCAGGTCTCCAGTAACTAGTAGCTCAACCCAAAACCTTCCAGGGCTCCAAAGCATTTGTTCCAACCATGGCTCCATGGACAAGTAACTCAACCCACCAAGGGCTTCATAGTGTTTTTCCCAACCTATGACTCTAGGAACTAGTAACTCAACCCAAAATGATATAGGGATTCCAAAGTGTTTGTTCCAACCCACATCTATCAGGAACCCGAGCACCAATCAGAAAAACAAGTGGAAAAACAACAACACCATGGTTATATAGGAAATGCAAAGACAAGGTTGAAATCATTGTTAATCCAGGAAAATATCCATGTCAATGAAAACACATAACTAAGGTACCACATGCATATACCATGCATCCAAAAATCAACTAGGAAATCACACATGCAACTTGTTACCTGCAAAGAAATCTAGTTTTAGATATTGAACCAATTGTCTTTCTTGTGTGTTAAGTCCCTATATTAATAGTGTAGCCCCTTATTATGTTAGTGTAACCCCCCTTATTGTTATTATTGTACCCCTGTAACCCCCATATTGTTATTATTTTTCCCTTACATTATTATTGTTAGGTCGGCTAGGATTACATTGTGGCCCCACTAGGATTATATTATGTCTAGCTGGACTCCTATATATAGAAGGAGGTTTTTTTCATTTTGAATCATCCAAGAATTGGCGTGCATTTATGTAATGTATTGGAGGTTGCCCCCTCGAAGTGGCTTATTTCTAAGGCGTTGATATCTCTTTTATTCTATTTTTGAAGCTGGTTACACAACATTTGGTATCAGAGCTTTGGATTCTAGGGTTTCGCTGATCCAAACAGGTCATCGTGGAATTTTCGCTATAACGTTTTTTCTACGACGTTTCAGAAGCTAAAAGTTTTAGGGTGCGAAGCCAAAAGCCTGATGAAGATTGCCTAAAAATTTCAGAGATTGGTTCGCAATATTTTCGGAGATATGATCTGTGGAAGATAGGTCTTTTTTCAGGCTCCTAAACAGGTCATCATGGCATTTGCGCTATAACATTTGTTCTAAGAAGGTTCAAAATCTTAAATTTGTATGGTGCAAAGCTGAAATCCTGAGGAAAGTCATCAAAAAATTTCAGATCTTGGTTCGAAATATTTTTGGAGATATGATCTGTGGAAGGTAGTGCTTTTTTAGGCTCCTGAATTGCATCTCAAAGAGGTGATCGTGGGAAAATTTCAATAACTCTCTCTCTGTGCATCGGATTGGAGTGCTATAAAAAGTGGTCGCAAGTACATGGACTTTAGTTTCTTGGCTATCAATTTCAGAGACAAAGGACGAAACAGTGACACGTGGAAAGTCGTACAAGTTCGCTCTACTGAACCAGTCCATAATTAGGTCATTGTGGGAGATTGGACACAACTTTGTCTTGGAGAATCGAAATCAGGTCAGACCTATGGCATTCGAAAGATAATTTAGAGGGATACGTCGGTACCGAAATTCAGATATTTAAGTGCTGCAATCACAGAGATAATCCAATTTCAATATCGAGCTCCTCAAAAGCAAGAAAAAGGTGTGTATTTTTTTTCCAAATTGCATGATTCTTGTTTGAATAATCAAGTTAAATTGATTCCAAGGGCATATTGTGGAATAGATATCAGTATTGGATTTTAAAATGGCCCCTAAAAAAAATTCAACACCCATTAATCCCTCAAAAATCTATACTATGACATATGAAGGAAGAGTTGCGGTATGAGATATCAAAATTACAATACCCAGAGTGCAACAAGTTTCGATCTTAGAGAGCAATCGAAAGATGAAATAGATGGTTTAAAAGAAGAAATGGGCTAAGTTGGATGGTTTTGAAGGATCAAATAATAGTTAATATGGATGATAAATTAGTGGAAGATGTAATGACATCAACAACAAGTTCTCCAACTCTCAAAGGATAACCTAACTTTGGTGCAGAATCGAATGAAACAACGGGAAGATCAACATCACAGCGAAAGAAGTTTTGAAGCAGTCATAGAAACAAGAATTCAACAGCTACGAAATCGATCAATTTTAGAGTATCTCAGCAAGTGGAAGAACTTTCTCATTGAAGATTCCACATGGGAGGATGAGAATTTTATACAGAAGCATCAAGAAATACTCGAGCGTTGAGGACAACACTTGTTTGAAGGAGAGGGGCATGTTAGGTCCCTATATTATTAGTGTAGTCCCTTATTATGTTAGTATAGCCCCCCTTATTTTTATCATTGTACCCCTGTAACCCCCATATTGTTATTATTGTGCCCTTACATCATTATTGTTAGGTCGGCTAGGATTACATTGTGGCCCACTAGGATTACATTGTGGCCCCATGGACTCCTATATATATAAAGGAGGTTTTGTCATTTGTATCATCCAAGAATTTTTCATTTATGTAATGTATTGGAGGTTTCCCCTTCAAAGTGGCTCATTTCTAAGGCGTTGATATCTCTTTTCTTCTCTTTTTGGAGCTGGTTACACAACATTGTGATTCTTTGCTTTCCTTTTCTCTCTTCCTCCAAATCCAAGTTAATACTAGAGTTCTCCAAGCATGCTCCAATAATTATCTAAGTGTACAATAGTATGAGAGAATGAGATAATGAAAGGAGAGCTCAACTTAAAACTATAAAAAAGATAGAAACTATTTCTTTGAAGCCTTTTTATCATTGAGGCCTCTATTTTCTTCATTTTCCTTCTTTTTCCCTCTAACTTCCCTTGTATGAAAATATGTGTCTCTGCACCTTCCTTTTCTCCTATTTTACTTTATTTTCATAAATAAATATCAATTATTGCCTCTTTTCCTTTGCCAATTTCCATAGACATTAATTAATCACAAGTGATGCCCACTAATGTGTTTTAACCAACATTCAACTTGGAATATGTGTCACATGATCTTGTTCTTATTTATTTACATGGAAAATATAACCAGGGGTTGTTACAAACCCCTCCCCCTTGGGGGAACACCATCCTCAATGTTCAATTATGCTTATAACCAGAAAAACATATTTCCCATGGCGATTTATAACACAACTCGATGCAACATTTACATCATACCAAACTTCTCAAAACATGAACACCATACTGCTTATTGGAGATTTATAACATAGCTCATTGCAGTATATGCAATACACATATGCATAAACATGAACCACAAAAAATAAATCAAACTCATCTAATCAACCAACAAATAAGGATACATAACCCGTATTTGATCAACCATCTCCCATGTAGCTTCCTTGGGCCCAAAGTGCTTCCTCTGCACTTTAACTTGCTCGATTACTCTATTTTGTAGCATGACTTGTTTTTGTTGAATGAATTGAGGATTTGGCTAGAATTATCCCTTTGGATCCACCTGTAATATGGACCAATAAATCACATGATCAACATCTTGGACATACTTCTTAAGAAATGAAGCATGGAAAACATCATGGAATTTCATTGTTGGCGACTGTTCAAGTCTATAGGCCATTGTTCCAATCCTCTCAAGGATCTCAAAAGGATTTCAATATCAAGGTGCCAACTTGCCACATCACCCAATCCTCAAGGAGATCCTCTTGGGATTGATGCACAAGTACACATGCTTCCCAACATAAAACTCCTTGAACACTCTATATTGATATGCATAACTCTTCTACCTATCCTATGTTACCTTTATATTCCTCTTGATAACCTATATTTCATGCTCTGTCTTGGCCAATATATCTAGTCCTATCATCGTCCTATTCATTGGATCCCTCCAATTGATGGGATTATTACATCTCCATCCATAAAGAGCCTGAAATGGAATTTTCCTTAAGGATTCTTGATACCCATTATTATATGAAAAATCTACTAGTGGAATATACTCTTCCCACTTCCTCGGTTGATACATGACATACATCCTCAAAATTTCCTCAAGAATCTTGTTGACCCTCTCTGTCTATCCTTCTATCTGTGGATGATACGCTGCACTAAAAGATAACTTTGTCCCCAAGCCTGCAAACAACTCTTTCCAAAACTTGGAAGTGAACTTGGCATATATGTTAGATATGATATTCTTAGGAACACCATGTAATCTCACTATATCCCCGATTAATATCTAAGCTACATCACCAAATGAATTAATAGAATTCACTACAATAAAGTGAGCTACCATTCTTAACCTGCCAACCAAAACCATGATGGAATCATGCTGCCATGCCTGCAAGATTCACTCATAAATATTTGTCCCATAAGAACTTACTGCTGCAATATTATTCACCTAAACTCTCCTACTAATAACATCTGCAGAATTGTTCTCCTTGTCCTTAATATATCTGATCTCGAAGTCAAACTCACTAAGAGTATCCAACCATATAGCTTTCCTATAATTCAGATTAGTTGGTAAAAAAAGTAGCTCAGCCCACTGTGATCACTCAACAAGATGAACCTCCTGCCAAGAAGATAATGTCTCTACATCTTCAATGCATGAATGATAGCTACCAATTCAAGATCACGAGTCACATATTTCTTCTTGTGCTTATTCAACTTCCTTGACTCATAGCATACCACATGTCCTTCTCGCATCAAGATTCCACCAAGTCCTCTCTTGCAAGCATCTATACAAACCACAAACCCTTATCGGGATTTTCAATCTTCAAAACCAAAGCATTTGTAAGCAAACGCTTCAACTGCTCAACACTAGTTGCACACTCCTCAACCCATTCAAAATTATTTAGTTTTCACTGCAAATATGTAATAGGATAGGAAATCTGTTAGAAGTTCCTGATGAACCTCCCGTAGTAGCCTCCTAATCCCATGAATGATTTTATGTCATCCACATTCCTAGGAGATGGCCACTCCATGATAGCTTTAATATTTTCTAGGTCTGCTGATATACCTTCCTTGGAAACAACATGACACAAGTAGTGAACTGCAATATGAAAGAAAATGCACTTGCTAAGCTTGGCATACAACTGATTGACTCTCAACAATATCAATACTACTTCCAAGTGCTTTTCATGCTCTTCCTCATTCTTAGAATATATCAATATGTCATCAATAAGCATTATCATAACCTAGTTGCAACACATTGTTCATCAAACACATGAAAGTAGATGGAACATTAGTAAGACAAACAAAAACCACCACAAACTCATAATGCTCATACTTGGTACAGAATGTGGTCTTGTAAATATCTTCTTCTTTGATGTGCACCTGATGATATCCTAATCTCATATCAATATTTGAGAACACTGATGCTCCCTTCAAATAATCAAACAAGTCATTAATCCTCGACAATGGATACCTATTCTTGATAGTCACTTTGTTAAACTACCTTTAATCAATGCACAATCTAAGAGTACCATTCTTCTTCTTCAAAATACTACTGGTTCACCCCAAGGCCACACATTTGGACTTATTTATTATTTATCAAACATTTCCTTAAGCTTCAACTTCAATTCCACCAACTTTGGAGTAATTTTGTAAGGTTTATTTGATGTTGGTGTTGCCCCTCACATCAAATAAATAGAAAGTTATACTTCCCTTTGAGGAGGAAACTCTAAAATATATGTAGGAAACACATCTTGAAACTACTTCAAAACCATATACCTCTTCAGGACTTCATCATCCTCAACATCCCTCCCTATATCACTAGAAATATGAACTACAAATAATACACATCCTTTCTTGTAATTGTGATTTTCCTACATAGTTTTAACCATTCTCACTAATGTGGGCTTATTATTTCCTTGCAAAACTCTTCTGTCCCCATCATTGTTCAGGCACTCAATAGCCTTATAATAGCAATCTAACTTAGTCCTATGAATGTACAACCAATCCATTCCCAAAATCATATTGTATGATCCCAAAGGGAGCACATATAGATGTGTTGATGTAGGCATGACATTCAACTAAAATGCACAAGATCTCACCCAATGATGAACTCTTCTCTTGGTCCCTATAGTCAACTGCACCAACCAAAATTATGCATACACTTATTTATTTAAGAAACACTTATCCACCAAGTCAAGGATGATATAAATACAGTTAGATCGAGGATCAATCAAAATGTAAATAACTCGATAAAAAATATTACCTTCCATCTCAATAATGGATGTATGATGATCAACCTACCTATTATCAACTGATGCATAAATCCAAGGAATACTCTGCCCCAACATATCCAGCTTTCTATGCCTCCTAAGAATTGTAATTTGATTTCTTCCACCCTGTTGTTGTGGAAAATATTTCCTACTATGCTCTCCACCACAAGTCCAACACTGAAAAGGGTTCCTGACATATCCTTTGTTCTTCTCCTCGGGTTGAGACACATGTCCTATGTTAATTGCATTAAAATTATTATACGAAAATGCATTCTCCTTGTCACCTGCATCCTGAGGTATTCCTTGCTTCTTAACCCACTTTCCTTTAGTATTTTCATTACCTTTCCAATCTTGCTTACCCTCATAATTACACTTAGGCTGCTCATAAAAATGCTTCAATTTCCCAATGAATTCCTCCAATTATCAAGGCTCATCATGCCCAATCCAATATTTGAATGCTAAAGGAAATCTAATGATGAATCTTTGGACCTTTATCTTCTCATCCTTAATATATAGCACATACCTCAACAACTCCATAAACTTAGTCATATACTCTTTAGATATCATAGAACTCATCTTAAGCTCATAGAGCACCTTCACCTTTCCATCATAATATGTATCATATTTAAGTACTTATCTCTATAGAGTCTTTTAAACTCATGCCAGCTCAACTCCTTTTTCTTGATACCTTTGACACACTTTACATATTCCCACCATATATCTGATTTTCCCTTGAGATTGAAAATAGATATCGTGGCTTTCATATTCCCTGTATAATCATGACATTCGAAGAACTTATTCATTCCAAGTAGCCATGCTTCTGCATCTTCTGTTTTCTTCATCTCTCCATCAAATGTAAGAGACTTTTTTTTCTTGAACTCATTTGGAAAGTACTACTTCTCACTCCTCCTATAAGGATGATTGTGGTAATGACCATGATGTCTCTGAACTAGAAATATAATAGAAACCATAAGCACTACCACTCTTTCCATGTGTATCCAACCATCTACCACCTCTGATTATGTCATCCTTGTCCAACATGTGTCCTGATCAAGACCTACTCCCATATGGCCAATTAGTCCTTTCCTCCTGTCCATGATTGATTCTTGGCTATCCTTGTCTCTACAAATATGATAGGCTCTAAAGGATCATTGCATTAACCTTAGCCTTCTTTTCCTAAGCTTTGGAAAGTATTTCCTCTGAATAAATTATCTTGTTGTTATCTTCCTTGCAAATTTTGATTTCTTCCTTCAAGCTTCTCAGTGTATCTTCTCTATCAGGAGAGTACTCATCTCCTTGCTTCTTAGCTAATCTATAAGGGTAGTCACATGAACTGTAATCCACCATTTTTCTCATAATATTTGATCTTGTATCTATTGAAAGCATGTCATGTTAGATAAACCAAATATATATATAATAAAAGTCATACCCTAGTGTGAAGTTCAAGGGAGATTATCTTGTCTACACAATCAGTCCAAATTAGAATTATAAATATATATAATGACACCAACTTATCAATCTATTGACATCATGCATGATAACTCAAACTATAAAACCAAATATATACATGACAACCATACCCACTGCAATGCATACATGAAAAACATATCGACAACTAACATACATGCATAACAATCACATTCATCCATCTAGTCTAAGTGTTTGAACCTGGAAGCTATGATACCACCCTATAATCGCCTCCTCCCACATTTACACAATCTCACTAGCTTTCCAAGGTAAATATGAGACGAGTGTCACTATGAAATGACTTAACCTCCAAGTTCCAATTAAGGAAGTGGGGCCTAAAAATGTAACACTTATTGACATACTATAGGGACTAAAGATCACCCAGGAGATGAAAAACTACCCCAAGTGATTAATCCCTGAGCTGGAATCCTTTTTCTCTGACCCAACATGCTAACCACATGCACAACAAGGAAAGAGTTTTGTTATGAGGCTCCAACCAAATGCACAAGCCTAGTTCCATGTGGTTATGAACTAAATCCTTAATTTCAATGCCAGTGATTCCAAGATATGAGCCACTTTCTCCCGCTACCCTATAGACCACTTCCCAACATCGACTGTAAATTTATAGAATGAAATAGAAGGAAATGGAAATTCTTATCAATCAAAACCCAAGTGAGAACTTGACCTATACATGCCTAGTACATGACATACATTTTGTGAAACATATGTCAAACATATAAGCTACAAGTCATGAATGCATATCTAATCATAAACATATAGTACACATCTAAGAATCATGAAGAATATTCTAATTGTTATAGGTCAATTTGGGAATCACTCCCGAAACCTAGATCAATATCAATTAGGGTCTATCATACTCTAACTTAGTTGCTACATGCCCTAAACAAGTCATCCCATTGATATTTTTTCCTTCATGAAAGTTTCAATGCTTAGATGCCAGTTGAAGTGCCCCATTGATCCATCAACGCACCCCTAGACTGTAGTAACTACTTGCAGAGCATCTAATCCCATGCAAGACTGCTTTTCAAAGAATCTAGGCCCACTGTAGAGTTCATTAGTCAATTTAGAGTGAATTGTTCATTGGATTCTAGGAATCTTCCCAACCTCTAGTGGCTTCTAGAAGTTGTTCCAGCTATCACATCATCCGATAAATTCAAATATGGACACCATGGAGCCATTAAAACTCTTATCCTCCTATTCCCATGAACAAAGAAACCTCTTCATCCATTTTTATAAAATCCATTCAATGATTCATTAATGTCCAACTACCTTCATCTACTTATAAATTCATCATTGATCATAGTGCACAAGAGGGCAAGAATTTATATTAGTAGAGTTATGCTAGTGAGATAACAAATCTTGGAGGTGTCATATGCATGTAATGTTATGTTGTTGGAGTGATGATGCTGGTGTGATGAGGATGGGGCTAAAGCTGGAGCGGGTTGACATCGAATCAATCCAACTGGTTGTAGCTTCTCCTTCTAATTCATAATAAAGACATTTTTTCCTTTCCTAATACATGTATCAATGATGTTATATGTGTATTTACAATTGAAATCGATTCAATTTGTTTAACATGAATAAATCATATGCCTTTATGTCATTTTTTGTCTTCTGTTTTCCATTGTAGGTACCAATCAAGCGAGTTCAATTTGATTGAGACTGATGGGATGACAAAGGGAGGCGAGGAAAAGTGAACAGATTACAAGTAGGTTTTCTTTCCTTATCTATTCAGTTTAAGGAAAAGGTCAAATATCTTTCTTTCTGTTGTTCTAAGTGCGACCACCACACTTAGGGAACACATACTTATCTGTAGGTTTGATTTCCATAAAATAAATTGGCGACTCCGTTGTGGATAGACAGATCATCCCTGGTGGTTTTATCCTTATTCATCAGCCCCTAGTATAATTTACCTACTTTATTTCAGTCATTTGAATGTTTTTAGCAAAAGTAATGTGTTTGATTTCTTTTTTAGAGCTTCCTCTAGCACGAATGCACTGTTGGTCTTGACACGGTGCTCTACATAGCACTGTTGGCTTAGGGATAGTGCTCTACAATGCACTGTATCCCACTCAAGGGTGCGTTTCTCCTATGACCAACCAAAATCTATCATATTTTGTCTTTTGCTATTCAATTCAGTGTTTTTTTTGCTGAAGTTTCAATTTACTGATTACCTCTAGAGACCAAATTGTGTCCACTGTTCTTGCCTCTCTTTGGATATTTTTTTGATCAATGTTTCTTTTTGTTTTCTTTATCATTGTCGAATAGTTCCAAAGTTTAAAATTTTACATTTGATCAGTTCTTTATTTTCAGAAAGACGAACTTTCGTTTCAGTATTCGTTTCTCTTGAAAGTATTGAGTGATTGTTTGTGCATAATAGTTCCTTTTTCGTTCATCTAAACTTAAAATAAATTTAAAAGAAAAAATGCATTTGCATATAGGGATTGTGAGTGCTGCATAGGAATAGTTTATTTCATTTTCATTTAGATGTGCTCATTGTTGATGTCATACAATCTCATTACTCTATCCCTTGTAGCTAGTTTTTCATTGTCGAAAATCAAGTCGAAACGAATGCTTATAATTTTAATTGCATTCTAGGAATGTAAAATACATCTTCCGGTGAACCTGAAAGACAAACATATAAGCAAGATCAACTTAAAATTTAGCTGAATTTATCTAAGGGAGCATCGTCACTTAACGATAATATTTAGAGGTCTAGGCTAGAGACGTGTTCTGATGTCGTTAAACATAACAGTTATCGTTAATTTTTTGCGATAAATTCCGAGTGTGATACCTCATTCCATGTATGTAAGTATATTGGAGCTCGTCCATGTACTTTTGGGTATATCGGGTGATGTTCTAGTAGGAAAGGTATAATGGGATGCTCTCACTGTGCAGTTTCGCATCAAACAACGCTAATATAGATTGGGCCTCCACGTACCATCAAGTATATTTGGGAGGAAAAATTTAGGTTGCTTACCATACATAGGTAACCGATTCGGCCACCTTGTACACTGTGATACACCGAACACAGCATTCGGGAATATTTCCTGCACGTACATAAGTCCTTGGTTTTCTTGGGTAGTAAACTGTAGTTCACAACTTCTTGGTAAAAATTTTGCCTACCATTTCTCTATTTTTGTTTATTTGTTTTTTGTATCAAAATCAATTAGCAATCATGGAATAAGATCAACTCTTTCCCCGTCGTTCGCGCAGGACAGTGAATAAACCACCTTTATCGCTAGAAGCTACACCTAGTAGATGAAGGCAAGCTTGTCCTACTGAGTCCAGTACCTCTGGAACCTTTGGTGCTACATAATCATCTAATTTAACAGATTCATATGATCCTTTGAGTACCAAGTCTTGAGTCATTTCAACCAATCTCAGTTTATCTGCTACCATCAAGACAGAACCCTCACAATCACCTGAGGACACTGAAATTCAATCCAGTGAAACGATAAATCCAGAACCCGAGTTTGTTCAAATGGAAGTCGATCCAAAATGTATTGTTATTTTCCCAGAACATCTTGATCCCAAAGTATAACAACAAAAAGTTGTTCACGTGCAACCGTCTCATCCTCAGTCATCCGTAACCATTAAGTCTTCCTCCTTACTACAAATTTTACCGCTTAAAATTTATCTCAGGCCTAACGGTGAAGTACTTCCACCTGGTTTTATTTCAATAGATGAAGAACTTCATGAAGATACAACCCGTTCATCTCCCACTCATTTTGGTTTGGGGCTTCATTTTTATCTGTCTTTTCCTCATTTGACCTACTATGCTCCTATTGATCCTGTTCACTCTCAAGTTCCCATAGATTCGTTAGAGTATTTTTTGGGTTATTTAACCATGGCTGAGACAACATCTCAGACTGTACCATCTGTTACAACTGTGACAGCATCTACTATTGCTTCATCTTTGATGTTTACTAGGACACCCAAGTCTCATATTTATGGTGGTCTGTTCGTCCCACGGAACCTACACTGGTGTCTTCTCTAGTCCATGGACTTCACCCATGTCATCATCTGGAATTTTCTCTTGTTCCTCTCTTACGTGTACTGAATGGCCTGATCCTTTGTTGACATCATCATCTCAATATCAAGCTGGTCCATTCAATTACCATCCATTTTATCTAGTATCTGTTGGATTCCCATCATATGAAAATCAGTATGTGTAATATCCTTATACTCCATATGATGGGGGGCAAGATATGTTCAGGCCGTATGGTAGTACTCCTTATTTTTTAGGTCAATCGTATGTTCGAATGCATGTTTGTCAATGGCAACCTACTTTGCTTGTTCAACAACAAAAGTTTGTGTATCAATATCAACCGCTTCAACCTGTTGCATCTGTACCTACTACGTTTGTTATTACTTCTATGGTTGTTTCTCAGTCTGCTCAAGCGGGTCCTTCAACCTCTAACCCTCAAGTTTTGGGTCTACAAAATCTGTCTTCCCAAGTTGGTGTTCAACAGCCATATGTATCAAGAATTTCACAACCACAGGCTAGTTTACTTTTGTCACAGGCTTCTACTGGTCTGATCTATTCACAATCGGGTCAAAATTATCTTGGCAAGCAACAGTTTTATCAGATCCCATGGCAGCCATAGCAACCATTCCAACAATTTCAGCTTATCTATGTCCTCGTCAACAAGCCTATCAAGGGTTTGGTCAACAAAATTACCCCTATATGGGGTACCAACATCAAAATCCATATGTTGGTACACAACGACCTATTGCCCAGGCAATTCCATATTATCCTGGTTATGCTCATCCTAACCTAAATCGACAGTTTTTGTTTGTTGCAACATTATATTTACCATATTTAAACTGAATCACTAATGATCCCATTCATTATTTACCTTTGTGGCTGGTGATTCCTCATAAATTACCCTCTGAAATTCTAAAATTCAATGGAAATTCTAGAGAAGACCTGTCTACGCATGTTATGGCTTATCATTTATGGTGTTCATCAAAATCCTTGAATGATGATTCTATTAGACTGCGTCTTTTCCAGAGAACACTTATTTTTCTGGCTGAAAAGTGGTACATTGAATTACCACAAGTTTATTTTGATAATTTTATAGCTTTAGCCACTAATTTTTTAACCCACTTCCAATTACCCATCAGATATGAAACTAGAATGGAACTTTTGACCAACTTTAAACAGACAACTGCTACTCATATATCAGATCATATACATAAGTGGCATCGTCATTGTCGAATGGTTAAAACATTTTTTCCTAATCATCTCTTAGCTGAGTGGTTTATAAAATCCTTGTTTCCATCTATCGCCAAGGATGTGGCTAAAGGCATTTTTGTCACTAAACAACAATTAATTTCTCATGCCCAGTATTTGGATTTGATTTTCACTCAATCTAACATGCTCTATGAAAATATTTTGAATGCACGCGACCAAATTTTATTGTTCCTCCTCCATCTGGTAAGTACATTCATGCCAGTGATAGTGTGATTGGTTATGCTAGTGCTCCATCAGCAAGTTGACCATCTCGTTCTACACTTTCTATTTCAAATAAAAACCCTATTGCATATGATCCCGCATCTTCTTCTTAAATTCATGCCATGTAATCTGACAAAGGAAAAAGTGATAAGAAACCTAGAAGTAAGAAGAACGGGAAAGATAAGAAGAAATCAAATTCACCCCCGCAGGAAAAATCATGTGATTCATCTGGTTCCTTTCAGAAACCTTGTTACCCTTACTTGATATGTAATGAGGAGAATTTTACGTGAGATTTTCCTCATTGCTCAGAAGTCTCAAACCTTCTTAAGACTTCTATCACATCTACAGTGTTGAAAAATCCTTTTTCGAACACTGGAACACATATGGTTGCTATGGATCCTACTTCTAGTTCAAAAGTGCTTATGCTATTAGCCACTAAGCCCAAAACTGATGTTTTTGTGTCTACTCAAAGTATAGATTATAGTAATCCGATGTTGTTGTCGAATGGTCAGACTATAGATCAACCTACCACTTCTACTTCTACTTCATCTAATTTGGCTCCACCTCCTATCATTCTAGAGCTAAAAATAAAGTCACTGAAGGGAGTTTTTCATAAATCGACTTTCAACCCTTGAGCTCATGCAACTCAAAATTATAACATAGTTGAAGATTTGGCTTAGTCACCTTCTGCTATGTCAACGCTTTAGGTTCTTCAGAATCGTCCCTCCCAAAAGCAAGCTTTGTTGTTGTCAATTGGTGGAATCTATCCGACATATTATAATCTTGTATTCTTTAATCATGCGGGCTACGTGCCAAAATTACCAACACAATTAGCATTCTTGATTCAAGTACATGTCCTGAATCTCCTCATTCATTGGACTATCATTGATGAAGGCACATCTACTTGTACCATGTCTATGAGTTGTTGGAAGTCACTTGGCTCGCCGACTTTTTCACAATCACCTACGATGTTGAAAGCTTTTGACAGTCGTACATATAAGACTTGTGGAATTCTTAGTAACCTGCAAGTCAAACTAGGGTGAAAATCAGTTACTATTAAAGTTGAGGTCGTCGACGGACTCCTTGACTACAATATATTACTTGGAAGACCATGGGTTTACATTATGGCTCCAGTAGTATCTACTTACTTTCGTATGGTTGTCTCCCCCCATAAGGGAAGCATCACAGTCATTGACCAACTCTCTTTATTCGCCTCTGGTTCCCAGGAAACTGGAAGCGTTCTATTTGTTCACAGACCCCCACCATCTCTTCAGAAAATTGGTGTAAGACTCTTTAAGGATTCTTCCCTAATGGGCACCTTTTCGTTACCATCGCTTGCAACATCGATGGAAATTGCAAATATAGAGACCTGCAAAATCATATCTTCCACTTCATATGAATTAAGTAATATTCCCAATTATTCTAAAATAGATAGGCTGGGAAAAATCATGTCGCTAAGTCCATTTGAGCTAGCATAACAATCAATATTTTGGACTTATGTAGCCAATCCAAATCCTTTGTCTTTGATTGTTTGGGTCGGTCATTCTTTGGATTATGGTACTTCTTCTTATCCTTTTTCACGTGTATTCTCAACCGATGAGAGAATTATGGAATCCATGATGCTGGAAGAAGAACCATGAGAAGATTCACATCAACGATCCCATCTTCCAGATTACAATGAAGATAATCCAATTGAACTATATTACCCTACATTCATTGATTTCTTGACGAATTTTATTCCTATCCACGTTGTCGATTCTGAGCGAAACCCATCAAATATCGAAGAAATGATTTCTATCGATATTTAGACTAAACCTGGCATTATAGAAAAAATTCATGTCAGCACGTCTTGTTCTCCATCTGAACTTGACACTTACCGCACTATTTTTAGTGAATTCTGAGATGTATTCGCTTGGTCATACGAGGAAATGTCAGGCATCGACTCTAGTATTGTTGAACATGAGACTAAAATGTATCCTGATGTCAAGCTGGTATGATAGCGCCTTCATCCTGTTCACCCTAATAAATCTATTTCCATTAAAGCAGAGGTTGAAATTTTTTTATGTGCTGGATTCATTTACCCTGTTCCACTTACCGATTAGGTTTATAACATTGTTTCTGTCATGAAGAAACAGGGGAAAATTAGAGTGTGTGTCGATTATCGAGATGTTAATCATGCTTGTTTGAAAGAGAACTATCCCACTCCCTTTATCGACCAAATTATTGATGAATGTGCCGGATGTGAAATATTTTCTTTCATGGATGGATTTTCCAGTTACAATCAGATCAATATTCTGTTGGCAATATGATGCAATATGTTGTCCTTGATGGCAACCTAGTTGATGAAATTTTCCTTGATGGAAACCTACTTGATGAGTTTCCTTTTGATAAGAAACCTACTTGTTAAAGATGTAAAAATTATTTTTCTACGGGTCAGTTTAGTTGTGACAGAGAAAGGAATTCCAGTAAGTTCCAGAACAATGAAACAACAAATATTTCTCAATGTATATGCAGGTTTGATGAAGGCAACCTGCGTATGGAGGAAATGTATACGCTACTTTTATGAAGGCAACCTGCATATGGAGGCAATGTATACGCTATTTTTATGAAGGCAAACCATGTATACATCCACAATTAGTATATACACAATTTTTATTAAGAGAAGTCGCGTATACACGCAGGTACGAAGAAGCAAAGTCGTGTATGCCTTTTGCGCTCTAAAATTATGATACCAAGGGGCATTACCATGGTATTAGACCACAATATTGACTTCTATATCATCTATTTGATTTCATCCAAAGAATCCCATCGACACTTGTGTGGTTTTGGCTCATGGTTTTGATAAAGGCTAATCCTATATAAGGAGAGGAAGATCATAGCACAAGTGTGGAATGTGTAAGGATGATTACTGAATACTTCTTTCTGAATTATATCTGCATGGGATGAACTCTGTTTTATTGGTAGATCTAAATCTATTATGCACCCGTAGATACAATTATGGATCGGGATCTCTAGACCTGAAATGAGTATGTACTTGCATGATCTAATTATGAGATGTTTGGATCTGTGATCTAGCGCATGTTTGCTGAAGTGAAGTAGAGAAATATGGGTAAGACTATAAATCTGAAACATTCTGCAAAATTAATATTTACAGATCTATATGCTAGTTCGTCTCAGTGAAAGCGCGTATATACGCGGCTTTTTCTTAGAAAAAATTCATATGGAAGTGAGGGTTTTCTGAAGCTTGCTGAAGAGGTTATCTGTTTAATGTTGTTTTATTACTGCTGTCTGTTAATGAAGTCTTCATATAGATCTAGGTTGTATGAATATTGTATATGCTGCTAAATTGATCAATGAGTGAGTAAATAGGCTTAATGATGACTCACTGGTTAAGGGTTTTTAAATATTTGAAAGATATCTGACTAAAAGACTCAGATCTGGTTCTGAGACTGATCATATTCTGTGAATTCAGTATTCTTAGATATATATGCAGGTTGGCATGAAGGAAAGTGTGTATACATGCGGGTTCAGTGAAGTAAATTAGCGTATTTATTTTACGATAATGAATGTTCAGGGTTGAGATTGATTTTGCATACGGATTTTTAAGTCTGAGTTTATTACTATGTTCTGGTTACAGTGATCTCACTGTTCTGATTGAAGTCTGGGTTATTAATGATCTTTATGATGAGTTGTGTTTAAGCTGTGGGATCCAGTGTGAAAAATGATGAAACATGGTCTGCAGTAATTCTGAGGGTTGAAGCCTTCAGTGTGGAAGTATAAGCTTCGTACTAGTAGAAGATGGTGTTCTAATTAGGGGGTTGAATCTCCCTTCTAGTAGTGGCTGGTAAATGAGATCAGGGGGTTGGAGCTCCCTTCTAGTAGCGGCTCGAGAACGAGAGAAGGTTTCAGCCTTCTACAGGTATATGCTTGTGTACTGGTATGAGTATGCATCAGTAAAATAATGTAAGCAATTTTCCATATAATAAATATTGAAGACGGAGACGACAACAACGATGGTTTTCTCTCGAATTGGGTTTCCACCTTAAATCTTGGTGTTCATGTGTGATGCTCTTGTGTAATGATTTATTCTGTTATTACTGCACATTTTTACTGCTTAAATATTTGATGCATTACTGATAAGCTAGGTTAAAGAATGTTTCTGAAAGATTACCTAACAAGAAAGTCATCTTAGTATACACGAGTTTCTGTTAGTGTATCCGCATATATACGCTAGTTGGGTTCACTAAAGTCATGTATATAAATTGAGTAAAGAAAAGCAAAAAGTTTACTGCAAGATATAAATACTGATTCACCCCCCCCAAAAGAATTTTTCCCAACAATTGGTATCGAAGCAGGTCCTTCTGAAGAAGCTTAATCGCTAGAAGGAATATCAGCTAAGATGAGAAATCAAGATGGGGAAGCATCTATCAGGCCTATCTTCAACAGAAACAATTTAATCTTCTGGAAGACAAGGACTAGATCCTATGTTTAGTCTCTTGGAGCAGATGTATGGGCTATAATTGAAGTAGGTTATCAATATCTAGCTTCAGTTCCAATAGATGCAGCAACAAGAAAGAACTATGAAACCAATGCAAAGGTGGTCAATGCATTATTGGGAAGTTTGACTGAATAAGAATTTTTCAAAGGCATGTAGTTGAATACACTAAAGGAGATATGGGACAAAATCATTTAAGCTATGAAGGTGATTCTAAGGTAAAAAGTGCTAAACTCCAAATTCTCAGAGTTCAAAATGAAAAACTCAAAATGCATAATGAGGAAAGCATTTCCAGTTTCTTTTTATGTCTAGATGATATTTTAAATCGTATGAGAAATCTAGGTGAAACCATAACTGACACTACTCTAGTAGAAAAGGTTTTAAGATCTCTAACTCCCAAATTCAAGTCAAAAGTGTCTGCTATTGAAGAGAATCAGGATCTACAAACTCTTACTATTGTTCAACTTCATGGGATTCTAACTGCATGTGAAATGAGGAAATGAGGTCCATTTGAAGTCAAAGGAGCTGTCTTTAGAGCTGCTACAAAAGGAAAGGAAGTAGAAGAGAAAGAAGGATCAGGGTATGTTTCAAAAGTAGATGAGATAAATTTTGTAAAGAAGCTACAACTTGGCACTGGAAGGTACAAAGGTAAGATTCCTTTGAAATGTTTTTCTTGTGGAAGAGTTGGTCATTATGCTGCTAAATGTCCCCATAAAGATAATCATGAAAAGGGAAAGGAAGTGGCAAAAGGAAATAAGAAACGATTTATCAATAGAAAAAGATATTACACTCATGAAGATAGTGATGGTCTATCAAATAGTGAATAAGGAGAATCTGATCAAGATATTAGACTGCTTATGGCTTTTGAAAAAGATTCTAGTGAGGTTAAAGATACTTTTATGGATGCTTTAGAAGAAAATGATTTTCTTGAAGAAACAAATCAACTCAAAATATGTTTGAAAGAAAACAAAATTTCCATAGATACTCTAAAGAATTAGCTTATAGAAAAGGAGAAGCACAATTAGAATTAGAATGTGAAATAGTAAGTCTAAGAAAGGAAATTGAGGAAGTGAAAACTTTAAATCTTAGATTTGCTAAAGGATCTGAAACCTTAGATGAAATTATCAAGGTAGAACACTCTCCTCTTGTAAAGACAGGTCTTGGATATATTAGAGAATCCTCTCAGTCTTCAGCACCAAGCTATCTTAATGAAGCTAAAGCTAGCCAACAACATTTTTTCACTCAGAAAAAGAACAAAGAGACCACCCAGGTAAAGCATGACCACTTTAATTCAAGCGAGAACAATGATAGAAATATCAATCAGCAGGAAAACATAAATAGAATTTTTCATGATCGTAGAAATTTCTTCTTTAATGGAAAATGTTTCTCATGTCATAACTTTGGTCATAAAGCTATACAATGTGTTTCATACAAAACCATCATGACCAAAGAAGCTAGAAAGAAAATAAATGAGACTGGATTAAAGAAGAATACTTACAACAACTTTTCTCCTATTCAAAGTGAAATTGAATGTTTTTATTGCAACATCTTTGGACATGAAGAATCTGAATATAAGAGAAAAGTTAAGCCAAAAGAACATATACCCACAAACTCCAAGGTATGGAGAAAGAAGGACTCTCATGTTGAAAGCTGTGGCATAGCGTTATTTAAAGAAGGAGAAAAAAATAAATGGTACAGTGATAACGGATGCTCAAAACATGGGATAGGTGATAAAAATAAACTTATTTCATATAATGCATTAGATAAATAAAAGAATGTTACTTTTGGAAATGACTCTCCAAATGTCATTAAGGGTAAAGATTCTGTGTTTCTAAAAGAAAAGGTTAAAGTTAACAATTCTATGTATGTGGATGGGTTAAAGCTTAACTTGTTGAGTGTAAGCCAACTGTGTGATCAATGAAATGAAGTTTTCTTTAGTTCAAAATAATGTGTAGTACGTGAAATTGACACAGGAAAGACAATAATAAAAGGAACTAGAACACCAAGCAATCTGTACATATTGAAAGGTGGCCAAGAGCAATGCTACTTAGGTAAATCTGCAGAAAATTGGTTATGGCACAGAAGACTGGGACATTTGAGCTTCTCTCAAATAAGAAAATCTAGTAGACTCAAATTTTTTTGTGATCTTCCCAGCATCACTCTGCTTGAAAGTACCATATGCAAATCATGTCAATTTGGTAAGAAAACTAGGGTGCAATTAAATGCCAAAGAAGGATCATCAAGTAAGCCTCTTGAACTTATACATACTGATCTATGTGGTCCTGTAAGAAAAAATTCACCTCGTGGAGAACAATACTATATTTTATTTATTGATGACTTCTCTAGAATGTGCTAGATCGGTTTACTAAAACATAAATATGAAGCATTTGAAAATTTTAAGATCTTCAAAGCTTTGGTTGAAAATGAATTAGATCTAAAAATTAAATGTCTTAGATCTGACCGAGGAGGAGAATATATATCAAATGAATTCTTTGACTTTTGTGAACATCATGGAAAAAAAGACAGTTTTCTGTAGCTGGGATCCCACAACAAAATGGTGTGGTAGAAATAATGAATAGAACGGTTCAAAAATGGCTCGTGCTATGCTTGATGAATCTGGAACTCCTGATACCTTTTGGGGAGAAGAAACACATACTGCAGTAAATATTATTAACAAGGCTCATGTTCATGTGAATAGTGATAAAACTCCTTATGAGCTCTCGTATGTTAATCTTCCCACTGTAAATCATTTTAGAGTTTTTGGAAGCAAATTTCTTATCAAGAGAAATGATGAAAAACTTGATAAGTTTGAGCCTAGAGAAGATGAAGGAATATTTCTTGGTTACTCTTCTAGAAGTAAAGCATATAAATGTTAAAATAAAAGACTTCGAAATATTGTTGAATGTATTTATGTTGTATTTGATGAGTCTCTCACATCTCCTAAAAGGGAAATAACTACAACAAATGAAGATGATGATGATGTATATTTTCACTCATCAAATACCAACAATATAGAAGGAGAACCCAATGAAGCATCACAAGAAGATATATCTAAAAAGGCTCCATCCAGGTATGTTCAAAAGAATCATACATAATATCAAATTCTGGGAGAAAAGGGATCAGGTGTACAAACAAGAAGAACTCTTGTAGGGTCCCCTAGCTATCTGGCATTCTTATCCACTATTGGACCACAAAATGTTAATAAAGCTAGTAAAGATGGATGCTGTATTCAAGCCATGAATGAAGAACTTGATCAGATTGAAAAGAATCATACTTGGAAATTGGTTCCAAGACCTCATAATAAAAATGTTATTGGAACAAAATGGATATTCAAAAACAAGTTAAATGAAAATGGAGATGTTATTAGAAACAAAGGTAGACTTGTTTGTAAAGGGTATGCTCAATAAAAAGGTATAGAATTTGAAGAAAAAATTTCTCTTGAAGCCATAAGAATTTTTCTTGCTTTTTCAAGTTTTCAACAATTCAAAGTTTATCAGATGGATGCAAAATCTGCTTTCCTCAATGGTGATTTAGAAGAAGAATTTTAAATAGAACAACCAGAAGGATTCATTCTAGGAAAATATGAAAAATTAATTTGAAAACTTAGAAAGGGTTTATATGGTCTCAAACAGGCTTCTAGAGCATGGTACTATCATCTTGACAAATATCTTCAACAACAAGGTTTGACAAAAGGATCTGCTGGCAGTGACTTATACACAAAAATTGAGAATGATAAATTATTGATTATTGTTGTGTATGTTAATCACATCATTTTTGGAGGTAATGAAGAATCCATGAGTCAGAAATTTTCTTCTATTATGCAGCAAGAATTTGAAATGTCATTACTTGGGGAACTAACATATTTTCTTGCCTTACAAGTGCAACAAGAAACATATGGCATATTTCTATCACAAGCAAAATATCTCAAGCAAATTCTGAAGAAGTATGGGATAAAAGACTGCAAACCTATGAGTACTCCAATGGTAACTGAATGTAACCTCAGTTCTTGTGATGATTCTCCCATGGTGAATCAACCAGAGTACAGATCCATGATTGGAAGTCTGCTTTATCTAACCGGAACAAGACCAGACATTATGCATGTTGTTGGGATTGTTGGACGATTCCAAGCTAACCCAAAAGAGTCTCATCTTCAGGTTGTAAAAAGAATATTCATATATCTACGAGGGACTCAAGACTTTGGTCTATGGTATCCACAGAATTTTGATCTCACTCTTCATGCTTACACAGATGTGGATTGGGCTTGAAATGTTGATTATCGAAAAAGCACTAGTGGTGGTGCATTCTATATGGGGCCCCGATTAGTATATTGGTTCAACAAGAAACAAAGTTTTATTTCCTTATATATAGTTGAAGAAGAATATGTGGCTGCCGCATCATGTTGCACACAACTTCTTTGGATGATGCGTACATTACAAGATATTCAAATCAAATGTTCACCTCTCATCTCCATTCTATGTTATAATACAAGTGCCATTAGTATATCGAAAAATCCTATTATGCACTCCAAGAACAAGCACATTCCTATCAAGTATCACTTCCTACGTGAGCAAGTGCTTGAACAAAAGGTTAAATTGGAGTATGTTCCCTCCAAAGAACAAGTTGCAGACATATTTACTAAACCTCTTCCTAGGGAAGCATTCAAATATCTTAGACAGAAACTGGAAGTTGTCTTTGCCTCTCTTACCAAATCTACTTAATTTATAAAGATTATTTTTGGTACGATGGTTTCATAAAGGAAAATCACATATATACGTGAGTTTCTATGCATAAAACCACATATGGCTTTTGCTAACATAAATTCTCTAGGTCAGCTTTCAAAACATTATGTGGTACTGTTGGGTAATCTTTGTTGTTATTCCAGTATTCATCTTACTGTATCTTTCTTTGATATTTATCTCCTTAATGAAGATGCTTTGATGAATTGGTTGTTGAAGGTGTTCAAGATGCACAAGCTTAGGGGGAGCACATGCTTTGTTGAAAATGATGCATTATTGGCATTCTGATTGGTTTCTGATTTAAAGTCTCTCTTTTGAGATATTTTGGTCCTGGATATAAAAAGTCATATCTATAACTTCATGAAAAGGTCATGTTGAGACCTATGATGTAAAATTGTTATATTCATTCATGTAATGACTTTTTCAAATTTGTAAACCCACTTGGTTGGGTAGTTGAGTCAAAATTTGTTATGGTTGGGAAGTTAAGTCAAATATGTAATTCCACTTGGTTGGATCATTGATGTAAGTATGAGTCCTTGGTGATAGGAAAGGTCATACTCAGTTGAGCTATAGAGTGATGTACTTCTTTGAAAAATATGTATGAATATTCAGCATAAACTTAGGGGGAGCATGGTAATTTCAGTACACATCATATCTACAGAGCACTTCTTTCTACAAAGAAAGAGAAACCTTGTTTTAGTATTGATCCGCCCTTTTCCCTTGATGTCAAAGGGGGAGATTATTTTGGTGCTTTAATTATGGTTATGTATCTATTTGTTGTGGTAATCAAACACCATCATGGTTGCCATCAAGTCCAAAGGGGGAGATTTTTGGCAATATGATGCAATATGTTGTCCATGATATCAACCTACTTGATGAAATTGTCCTTGATGGAAACCTACTTGATGAGTTTCCTTTTGATAAGAAACCTACTTGCTAAAGATGTAAAAATTATGTTTCTACAGGTTAGTTCAATTGTGACAGAGAAAGGAATTCTAGTAAGTGCCAGAACAATGAAACAAGAAATATTTCTCAATGTATACACAAGTTTGATGAAGGCAACCCATGTATGTAGGCAATGTATACATTATTTTTATGAAGGAAACCCATGTATACATCTAGAATTAGTATATACACATTTTTTATGAAGAGAAGTCACGTATACACACGTGTATGAAGAAGAAAAGTCACATGTTCCTTTTGCCCTCTAAAATTATGATACCAAGGGGTATTACCATGGTATTAGCCCACAGTATTGAGCGCTATATCTTCTATTTGATTTTTTCCGAAGAATACCATCGACACGTGTGGTTTTGGCTCACGGTATTAATAAAGGATAATCCTACATAAGCAGAGGAAGATCATAGTGCAAGTGTGGAATGCGTAAGGGCGGTTACTGAATACCTATGTTTGAATTATATCTGCATGGGATGAACTCTGTTTTATAGGTAGATTTGAATCTATGATGCACCGTTAGATACAATGATGGATCAGGATCTCTAGACTTGAAATGACTATGTACTTGCATGATCAAATGATGAGATGTTTGGATTTGTGATCTGGCACATGTTTGTTGAAGTGAAGTGAAGAAATCTGGGTAAGACTATGGATCTGAAACATTATACAAAATTAATATTTACAGATCTATATGCTAGTTCATCTCAGTGAAAGCGCGTATATACGAGGCTTTGTCTTAGGAAAAGCGCATATAGAAGTGAGGCTTTTTGAAGCTTGCTGAAGAGGTTATATATTTAATGATGATGTATTTTTGTTGTCTGTCAATGAAGTATTCATATAGATCTGGGTTTTTTTAATACTGTATATGTTGTTAAATTGATTAATGAGTGAGTAAATATGCTTAATGATGACTCACTGGTTAAGGGTTTTGAAATATTGGAAAGATATCTGACTGAAATCTTCAGATCTTGTTTTGAGACTGATCATATTCTGTGAATTCAGTATTCTCAGATATATATGCAGGTTGGTGTGAAGGAAAGTGCGTATACATGTGGGTTCAGTGAAGTAAATTAGCGTATTTATTTTACGATAATGAATGTTCAGGGTTGAGATTGATTTTGCATACGGATTTTGAAGTTTGAGTTTATTACTATGTTCTGGTTACAGTGATCTCACTGTTCTGATTGAAGTATGGGTTATTGATGATCTTTATGATGAGTTGTGTTTAAGTTGTGGGATCCAGTGTGAAAAATGATGAAACGTGGTCTGCAGTAATTCTGAGGGTTGAAGCCTTCAGTGTGGAAGTATAAACTTCATACTAGTAGAAGCTGGTGTTATGATCAAGGGGTTGAATCTCCCTTCTAGTAGTGGCTGGTAAACGAGATCAGGGGGTTGGAGCTCCCTTCTAGTAGTGGCTCGAGAACGAGAGAAGCTTTCAGCCTTCTGCAGGTATATGCCTGTGTACTGATATGAGTATGCATCAGTAAAATAATGTAAGCAATTTTCCATATAATAAATATTGAAGACGGAGACGACAACAACGATGGTTTTCTCTCGAATTGGGTTTCCACCTTAAATCTTGGTGTTCATGTGTGATGCTCTTGTGTAATGATTTATTCTATTATTACTGCACATATTTACTACTTAACTATCTGATGCATTACTGATAAGCTGGGTTAAAGAATTTTTTTGAAATATTACCTAACAATAAATTCATCTCAGTATACATGAGTTTCTCTTAGTGTATCCGCATATATACACTAGTTGGGTTCATTAAAGTCGCTTATAGAAATTCAGTAAAGAAAAGTAAAAAGTTTACTACAAGATATAAATACTGATTCAACCCCCCTCTCAGTATTTTTCCCAACATATTCACCCAGAGGATCAATATAAAATTGTTTTTATATGTCCCTGGGGAAAATTCACTTATAGAAAACTCCCTTTTGGTTTAAATAATGTTGGGGAAACATTCCAGAGGGCACTGAATTATGCTTTCCATAACATCAATAATATAGTTAAATCATATTTGGATGACTTACCTGCACATTCACGGAAACAGGTTGACCACCCGCTACATTTGAGAGCAATATTTTTACGATGCCATCATTACAAAATACGCCTCAATCCACACAAATGTGTGTTTGGTGTTGTTTCTGGTCATTTGCTTGGATTCATCCTGTCGAAAGACGAAAATCGACTTGATCCATTAAAGGGACATGCCATTCTTGATTTTCCTACTCCTTCCAGTCTACTTTAGTTACAGAGACTCCATGGGAAGGCTAACTTTCTGAGGTTCATTCCCAACTACGCCGAAATTGCTAAAGGATTTACTTAACTCTTGCAAAAGGGGATTCCCTTCCATTGGGACAAGGTTGCAAGAGCTTCCTTTGGTGTTCTTAAAGATACCCTGATCTGAGCATCATTAATATATCCCCCAAATTATCAGAGTGATTATTTCTTGTATCTTGTCACTGCAGATACACCATCGCTATGGTTTTAGTCCAAGAAGAAGATGGGATTGAACATCCGGTCTATTATTTGAGTCGTAATATTAATGATATTGAATTTAAGTACACTTATGTTGAGAAGCTCACTTTGGTGTCCATTCAAGATGTACAAAGATTTCTCCATTAGATCCTGCTCCAGAAATCCATTTTCATTTCAGATTGCAACCCTATGACATACATTCTGTCATGTCAGTTGTTGGGGGGGAAATATTCAAAATGGATCGTTATTTTTTAGGAATTTGATTTGGAATTCATCAAATCCAAGTCAAAGAATTCTTTGGTGTTCGATGAGCTTATATGTGACCTTCCCTCAAGTAGCACTAAGTCTACTACAAAACCATCAATTTTGGATGACTCTTTGTTTCTAAATGAGTCATCTAACCTGTGGTATGGAGACTTCATCATATTTCTCCAGACCCAAACTTTCCATCCCAATACCTCTCACTCGTAACAACGTCTTATTCAATACCAAGCCAAATATTATCTTATCGTCAGTGATATACTTTATCACCGTGGTGTCGATACGAATTTACATAGGTGCCTCACTCATGAGGAGGCCGAGAAAGTTTTAAATGATTTCCACACTGGTTACTGTGGTGGACATTTTTCTGGTTTAGCTACTAAGCAAAATATTCTTCGTGCTAGTTACTTCTAGCCTACCATATTTTGCGATGACATTATCGCGGTTAGAAGTTGTCATACTTTTGAGATATTTGATAGTAAATCCTCCTTGCCGCTAGAACCAATGCATCCTGTCATCGTAGTTGGACCAATTGAAAAATGGGGCATTGAATTCATGACATGTAACCCCCGCTCGGCTAGGGAGCATGGGTATATTATTGTCGTCATCGGCTATTTTACCAAGTGGGCTGAGGCGATGCCTACATTTAACAATATAGGACAAACTACTGCATTGTTCTTTTTTAACCATGTGGTTACACAGTTTGGTGTGCCACAAGCCATAGTCACAGATCATGGAAAACATTTTCGCGATCACATGATGGATGAGTTGACTACCAAGTTGGGACTGTGACATGATAGTTCTACCCCTTATTATCCGCAAGCTAATGGATAAGTTGAAGCTATCAACAATATTCTTAAGCGTATGCTTCAACGCATGATTGGGGATCATAAACGAAACTTCCATTTGATCATGTACTCAGTTTTGTGGGTGTATCGAACCTCGGTGAGAAACGCAACCGGATTTACTCCCTTTCAGCTGGTTTATGGTCTCAAAGCTATTTTACTGGTCCAATGTGAAATACCATCATTGAAACTCGTGATTTACCTACTACCTGAAACTTTTGATGAAGAGGCAAGTTTTTTATATCTCATCCATCTATATGAAACATGTCGTGAAGCTGAATTGACCAACAGATCACATAAGAGACGAATTAAGGCACAATATGACTGCAATGTCAAGCCTCACACCTTCTCAAAAGCAGACCTGGTCTTGCTTTATGATCAGGAAGCTGATAAGATAGGAATAGGGAAATTTGAACCATTATGGCATGGCCCCTACATTGTCAAGCACATTCTGGCTAAGGGTGCCTACGAGTTGGTAGATTATGATGGGATTCCATTGTCGCAACCTCATAATGGGTTGTATCTTAAACGTTACCATGCTTGATTTTGCATATTAAAAATTGTATTATATGCTTTGATTGCATGTGTGTCACAGTGTTTATTTCCAATTTTTTCGTGTGGTTAGTAATCCTCTTTGCATTTTTTGTAGATGTCAGAATCTTCAGAACCATTTGTTGGATATGCCAATGGTGCTAGTTGTAGTACGTAGAATCTATCCTCTGCAGCATGGGCCATATTCTCTCCAAGTGGTGAGTTAGTGAGTTTCCAAGGGATTTGTATTGGTCGATCAACCATCAATATCGTTGTGTATAGCAGGTTTATTGAACTCTTCTCTAGTTCCATTTCACTTGGCATTCGCCACATCATCATCAGGCTTGATGCATATCTTGTCGTACTACATCTTAATAGTGTTTATACTTTCTAAAATCCAAATATTCATCTCATGTTCCTTAGAGTTCGTATTTTGGAAAGAAATTTTGATTACATCCAATATCAACACATTTCCATATACTTTAACACTTTAACTGATTATTTAGTGAATTATGTGTTATAGACATTTGTAGCATATGTAAAGATATATTTTAAATTCACATCATACAATTGAATAGGATTTCACATAATCATAGGAAAACACTGAAAGTATAAAAATAGATTTATATCGCGTTTTTTTACAAAAATTGTGTCCAACACACATTGGACATCTAACCTCAAAATGTATCCAGACATAGCATAATCTAAGTAGACCTAGTGGTGCTCATGATAGCAAGTCACTACTTGGGCTATCATGCGCGATAGCCTCATCCAATGGCTATGCACACCAATAGTATGGTGTTGCAGCCTCATAGGTAACTCATCGATCTAGACATTCGGTATCCCAAGAATCAATCCCTCCACATGTTGTTGTAACTCAACAAGAGTCTTGACTAAATCCAAATCCCGAAGGATTGCTCTCCCGACAGTCCTCTCTGCTGGTTCTCTTGCATGTTGTGCATGCCCCACTGGTCAAATAGTGCCCACATCTGCATACATAAAATATATTTAGTTTAGTCTTGGAAACATAAAAAAACACAAAAATATGTAAAAAACCAAAAAAATAAAAAACATGGTCAAATATTTTACCTATAGCACCCCATTCAGCTTCGGTTAGTGAAATCAAATATGGATCTCCACAGAAATCCATCCCTGCATATGCATGCTCCTCTATGAAGATACTCTGTCTTCGGAGCCAACTAAAGAATTCCATGGAAAACGAGATTGATGACTGACCAACATGTCTAGCCATCAACTCGACCCACCACTAATTCCGTGGATCTCTAGGACCAGCTAATCCTAGTGTCGCATGTTGTGGCTGCATCAATGGAACTTGCTCCAAAACGAAAGTGATCAAGATCTCCCAGAGCTGAAATTATTCGTCTTTCCACTTTTTATTTTGGTCAGCTACTCTTTCATTTGAAGGAGTACTGCTTCAGCCCAGTTGAACACAATTGGCTCGAGACACTCAAGCGCATACTGCATGTATGATCTATTCGTGACATGAAGTGTCACGCTTCCAGCTAGTTTTGCGATAGTAAATAGTAGTGTTGGCAAATGCATATCACGTACATCTTTGATATTTATCTTTCCATATTTTCTAGGCTCATTTCCTAGTCGAGAAAAATGTCAAATTTGGTCCTTCATTGTTTCACCTCCACAGATGGAGTCCGCAAGAGAAATGGAGGCACCACGGCTCGAAAAACCTGTCAGAAAGTAAATGTCATCAACAAATATGGGAGAAATTTGTCCCTAATGTGAAATTCCTGTAGTGCTGGGTCCCATGAACAGATCAAGAAAAACAATAGTTCCATGTGTTGCCTAATCACTGACAATCTAAAGTAATTGAGCAACCCACAATCTCTGAGGGCTCTCACAGTGCCATGATCATTTAGGGCAACCATATCTTGTTCTCTTTCCCACCATGTAATGGGCATTATTCATTAGGGGAATTTTGAGGTCTAAAATGGGTCTAAGTAAATTATAAAATAATAGTGGAGATAATAAAATAAGATTTGATGACATCATCAAATTTTAGAGGGGAAAAAGAAAAAACTACTTTTTCAACTCATATTTTCAACTTATCTCCCAAAGTTTTTACTCAAATTTTGAGCGGGAGTACTCATTGGATGTAAAATTTAATTCCTCATCCAAGGAGTACCTATGTTGCATAATTTTGATGAAACCTTGTACACAAAAAATGATAAATACATGAAAAATGTGATTGCAATCACGTTTTTCATGTATTTCTCATTTTTAGCATAAGAGGGTCCATCGAATGTCTGCAACATGGGTACTTCTTGGATGAGGAATTAAATTTTGCATCCAACGAGTACTCCCACTCGAAATTTGAGTAAAAAATTTGGGAGATAAGTTGAAAACACAACTTGAAATAGTAGTTTTATTATTTTATTATTTTTTAATCTTTTTACCCTTTTACTTAAAAAATGGCGAATCATCCCCCATGGTTGACATCATCATCTTGAATCCTATTGGTTCTTATAAAGTTTATTTTGGTTGTACATTTTTCTTAGGAGGCCCATTTTAGACCTCAAAATTCCCCTAATGGATTCGATCAAAGTCTGAAATCAAACCATAGGCTTAGTTAGGATCCATTCCCTGCAAAAAAAATGGAGAAATTTTGGGTAGAAAACATGATGCAAGATTTTTAATTGTGCCCAACACATTCATGAGTGGAATATAGAGTGTTGTAGAGGACTGGGCTTCTTTCCAGCCTCTCTGCAATGCACTTTTCGACATCCAAGGGTGCATTGGTCCTAGGGTGTTGTATATTTACCATAGGAGCCCCAAAAGCCTAAAAAATTTGCATGAAACTGAAAAATAATGCAACCAATAGAAAGAGGAAGGTAATATCTCCTACTTGGTCTAGATGGCATGAGAAATGATCCATAGAATCTATCACAATCAGCTACTGAAGTTCAAGGGTAAAACTGGCTCAAAGCACTGAAAACTAAATGGAAAATGTGAAATGGTAAAAATTACTTGGTAATTTCTTATTTTAATAGTATGTTTGATTAATTTATGCATATTTAATGAATTGACTATGGTTTTAACCCATTTTTACTGTTAAAATATGTATTTTTGATTCGTTTGGTGGTTGTTTGAGCAAGTTTACAGCTGAATACAGTGAGTTCGTATTGCATGGTCATGAAATGAAATTTTGACCATAGAGCACACTTTTATCTCTTTTTCGAGCTCTGTTAAACACAAAAAAGTAATCCCCTGGAGTTCTCTTTCAACTATTTTCAAACTCGTAAAATATTAAAAGATTTCTGAGCACTTTTCATTTCAAGCTCATAAAAGGAATTGAAACGACATCTACTCAGTATAAGTTTGACCCTTTTCTGGACTGAGATAGATTATTTTTACGAAAAAGGAAAACCCTAGTCGAACATGGCTAGGAGGTTCCTTTAGGTATTATTTTATGATTTTTCAGATATGAGGGACAATTTTACAAAAAATAACTTGTGGATTTTTCTTTTTGTCCCTTTTTCAAACTCTCTAAACATAAAAAAGGATCGAGTTTTCACTATCGTTAGACTCGTTAAAAAATCAAATAGCGATGGACTTTTCCATCATGACAAGATTGAGTTTCACCTTTGCTAGATTCATTGAATTATCACATAGCAATGGATTCACCCAAAGGGTTGAATTATACATCAATCATATTTTATCCTCCTCAAGATTGTTAAAAAATAAAGAAAATTGGAAAGGGATAAAACACTTTATGGTAGCAAGTCACTCTTGAACACGACACTCATTCACTTCATCTCCGTGAATTTTGGGTTGGGTAATCTGCTTGATGGTCTATCATACCTATGGTCAATCACACCATCCATCACTTCAGTTTTGGGTCAATGCTGCCAACTCATTCAGTGTCACCAATATGTTCAAGAGAAGTCAATCAGTTATTCCTCATCTGTTGCAATACTCATAAAACTTGATTTCATGACTACCATCCCTGAACATTTCTTCATCAGTTACATTTTTTCTATATCATGGGTCATCCTATCATGGGTATATATCTGTAGATGACTTTATATTTTATGTGCTGAGTATGGGTATGCCTTCCTCAATAATTCATGTCCAAGATGAAAAGATATCATGATGTAATTAATTGTAATTGATGCAGGTCACTATCCACTTCAAATCCTACTCATCACATCATAAAGCATATCATTCAACATTAGCATTTTTTACTTCATGCTTTAGGGGGCAGCTATTACAGGTCAATTTGGGCATCACTCCCAAAACCCAGATCATTATCAATTAGGGTCTATCATACTCTAAATTAGTTGCTACATGCCCTAAAAAAGTCATCCCGTTGATGTTTTTCCTTCATGAAAGTTTCACTGCTTAGATAGCAGTTGAAGTGCCCCATTGAGCCATCAACACACCCCCATACTGCAGTAACTTCTTTGTAGAGCATCTACTCCCATGCAAGGCTGCGTTGCAGAGGATCTAGGCCCACTTTAGAGTGCGTTGGTCGATTGGGAGCGAATTTTTCATCTGATTGTGGGAATCTTCCCAACCTCTAGTGGCTTCTAGAAGTTGTTTCAGCTATCACATCATTTAATAACTTCTAATATGGACACCATGGAGCCATTCAACCTCTTATCCTCCTATTCCCATGAAAAAGGAAACCTCTTCATCCATTTTTGGAAAATCCATTCAATGATTCATTAATGTCAAAATACCTTCATCTACTTATCAATTGAGCACTGATCATAGTGCACAAGAGGGGAAGAATTTGTATTATTAGAGTTATGATGGTGAGATCACAACTCTTGGAGGTGTCGTCTGCATGTAATGTTATGCTGTTGGAGTGATGATGTTGGTGTGATGAGGATGGGACTGGAGTTGGAGCGAGTTGACATCGAATCGATCCAATTGGTTGTAACTTCTCCTTCTACTTCATAATAAAGATATTTGTTCCTTTCCTAATACATTTGGAAATGATGTTATATGTGTATTTACAAATTAAATCGATTCAATTTTTTTAGAATGAATAGATCATATGCCTTTATGTCATTTTTTGTCTTCTATTTTCCATTGCAGGTACTAATCAAGCGAGTTCATTTCAATTGAGAGAGATGAGATGACGAAGGGAGGTGAGGAAAAGCGAACAAATTACAAGTAGGTTTTATTCCCTTGTCTATTCATTTTAAGGAAAAGGTCAAATATCTTTCTTTCTATTGTTATAAGTGCGACCACCACATTTAAGGAAAGAATACTTATCCATAGGTTTGATTTCTGTAAAACACTAATCCCTCTCTATCTAGCTACAATAGCACTTGTTATTACATGCATTCATCAACCATTTAAATAATTATCAAAACATGTCAAGAACCATAGATAGAATACATTATATAACCAACATATAACTAGGATATAACCAGAATAGAGACCATGGAAAATAAACCATATCATTACCATCATAATCAATACATGTGTTCATAGATCACAATAGGAAAATATCTCATATTAACATATGAAAATTCCAACCAAGTCAGGGACTTAAATGTATGACCCGACAATAGATTGGGATTAACCAAATTTCTCTTTCATCCAATCACCCATGCACCATATTCCAAGCATGAATGTGGGAGATCATGGAATAAACCAAGATAAAACCAACCAAGGATTCCAGAGGCCAAACCACCTCAACCCTCAACCACAGTGATTCGACCTATATGGTCCAGAAATCACTAACCTCAACCATACTGATCTCTACCCAAGCTGTCAAGGGCTCCAAGAACTAGTAACTCAACCCTCAACCTTCCATGGCTCTAGAGTGTTTGTTACAGTTGTGGCTCCAGGGACTATTAACTCAACCCACCAAGGGCTCCAAAGCGTCTGTCCCAACCTACGGTTCCAAGAAATAGTAACTCAAACCAAACTATTCTAGGGCTTCCAAAACATTTATTCCAACCCACAACCATCGGGAACCTAACCACCATTCAGAAAAAAAGTGGAAAACCCACAACACCATGGCTATCCAGGAAATGGAAAGGCAAGGATGAAACCACTTTCAATCTAGGAAAATGTCCATGCCAATGAAAAAACATAACTAAGGAACCACATGCATATAACATTGATCATAAAATCAATAAGGAAATCACACATGCAACCTGTTACCTGTAAAGAAATCTAGCTGCAGCTGCTAATCCAACTGTCTCCCTTGTGTTTCCTTTATTTCATTTTCCTTCTTCCTCGAAATCCATGTGAATACTAAATTTCTCCAAGCATGCTCCAAGAATGCTCTAAGTGTGAAAGAGTATGAGAGAATAACATAATGAAAGGAGAGCTCGATTAAAATATGTGAAAAATCTAGAAATTTTTTCTCTAAAGTCTTTTTATCGCAAAGGCCTCTATTTTCTTCATTTTCCCTCTAATTTCCCTTGCATGAAAATCTATTTCTCTTCACCTTCCTTTTCTCCTATTTTGCTTTATTTTCATAAATAAATGCCAATTATTGCCTCTTTTACTTTGTCAATTCCTTTTCCAATTTCCATAGCCATTAATTAATCCCAAGTGATGCCCACTAAAGTGTTTTTCCCAACATTCAGCTTGGAATAAATTTCCCATGACCTTGGTCTTATTTTATTTACATAGAAAATGTAGCTAGGGGTTGTTACATAGCCTCTCCCAACTAAAGTGCTTCTTAACCTGGGTAAGTGGTTGCTTCTGTAGCATATTTATTCTCTGACCAAGAATGCACAGAGGTTCGACCTAGATTACTCCACCCGATTTGACCTACATTCACAATCATTATAGTCATTAGTTTCCATCAATCACTATTTACTAACGAATGCATATTTTTTTGATCTTCATTAAAAAAATTATTAATTCATTATTTATATACCCAACAAAGGTCATAAACAATATCACAACCCGACAAGGGTCGGTAACATACACTCAATAATATTTAGCAACATCATTTTAAACTCATCAACAATGTAAATAAATCCTTTTTACTTACAAAATGGTTATGCCAAATAACAAGGACCCTACCATGTGGTCCCACTATTCATTTCAGATCACCAACCCTCTAACCATCAAAATGATAAATTGTTGTACACCATGCATAATGTCTTAGCTACTACTAAAGACATCCACATGGTACTTCTAAAAGTACTCAAAGAGTAACTAGATCTCTAATAATCAAAATTATCATTAATTGCATCAAGTGTAAACATGTTTAGCCCTTACTAAAGACATTCATAATATTGGTAATACAATAAAGGAACCTACATTTCCAGTAATTCCTTTCCTAGCACTAAGCTGCTTCCTGTCAAGATGTGTATAAAATATTTACTCAAATTTATAGAAAAGTCATTTTTAACACATCACTTATCTGATTAGTCAGCTTGTTTTTCTATTAGAACCAGAGTGGAGAAAGAATGCTCCTACCATCCAATGGGAACTAGTTTCCATAACCAGATTGAGCCATTTTCACATCTAGAAATTTCTCTAACAGAGATCATACCAAGGTTCCTCTTGGAAGTGTCCTGCCTATTCCTCTAATAGCATCTAGTATGTGAGGGATTTAGATCTAAACAAATCACTCTTTGGGCCTCCTCCAATAGGCTACAAACTAATCATATTTACCTCAGTATTTTTCCCCTCTCACCCTCGTGGTGAACTCTTTTCCCTTATTGAGATCATATATCTTTAGGGAGAGAAAATTCGGGCAGTAAACTGCCATCAACCCATATGGGCAGGAAACTTCCATCGACCCTATTAAATACAAGTATGGTGGAGACAAAATGTGAATGATAAGACATTTCATTGCATTTACTATTAACATTTATTTACATTTATACACTTCCTTGTGACCCTTGGTCTTCGCATAGAAAGTGGTCTCTTGGACTCCCTTTGATCGTTTTCCACCTGCACTAACCCTAGGAGGATTAGGTGTCAAAAATTCCCCCCCTTAATATGAAGGGGTACGTATGAGTCCAAGAAGAGAGTTGTAATATAAATGTACAAATTATGCATGGAAGCACTAGGCTAAATGAGCTCTCTGAAATTTTGGCATAAGGAGGTGGTTTAAGGATGAACACCAACAATGGAACGCTTAGTGCAGTTCCAGAAACTCTTCCAAATCTAGCAAGAAGCTGAGATATTCTGCTAGAGGAAGTGCTCCTAATGTTTTGAAGAGGGAGACCTTCAACCTGGAAAGAGAGAGGGCTACAACCTGCGATGGTTTAAGGATGACCACCAACTTTGGAATGCTTGATGCAATTCCTGGAACTCTACCAAAAATGGCAAGAAGCTGAAGTCTTCTACTAGAGGAAGTGTCCCGAATTCTTTGAAGAGGAAGAATATCAACCTCACATAGATGGTTTAAGGATGAACACCAACAAAATGCATGCTCATGGGAAGGTTGTGGCTCAGGCTTTCTTGAACTGTTGTGTCTCTGGCTACAAATCTGAATCTAGAATGTCAGGTTGTGGCTCAAGCTCGCTTGAACTGCTGTGTCTGTGGCTACAACTCTGAATCTGGAATAGCAGGTTATGGCTCTGGCTCGCTTGATGTGGCTTTGAAGCTTGTAGATGACCATCATTTCCCCCCTGTCAGATACAAGGTGAGATGATGGTGAAAGAAAAACTACAATAATGTTTAATAATCTATAACATATTCTAACATGTGACTGAAATATATTCTTGGTCGTTGTTGCCGATTTCCAAGAAGTGATCCATCCAAGATGAATATTTGCTCTTGCAGGAGGCTTTTTTCTGAAGCATTTGTGTGAATAATGAGTGTGCTGACCACAATTATTGCATGGGTGAAGATAAAAACAATGATATTTCATATGGCCAACTCGATCATAGTGTTGGCATTTCATAATCTGTTGTTGCTGTTATGGAAGAGGAGAAGAATTTAGAACAACTAAAGGTGAGCTATCATGAAGAAATCCAATGCTTTGAAATTGAATGGGCTTGGAATAGTCCAGAATATGAAAGGACACCTCCTTGTCATATCCAGTACATGTTATGTGCTTTTTATGGACAATCTCTTCCCAAGATCTGATGATGGGCCTGGGAATTCCATGCTGCATTTATGCATCTTTCTGCACATTTTCTCCTAAAATGGGTACTGCCTTTAAAATTTCTTGTTGCTGATGTGAGTTTGTTTCAATGTTCTGAACAAAAACATGTTCAGAATGGCAACTCTTCTATTTTAATTCTTCTTGTTGAAGCTGGGATTCTAGTTGAAGAAAATCAAACTTTTCATGTGCATTTTGTAGATAAATTTGTACATTTTGCAAACATGTTCGAATGTTTGTGAAAATGGATTTTTCAATCATAACTGTATTGTCCATAGTACAATGCATTAGAGTATTTAGTAATTCTAATACCTCACCAATTCGATCCATTTCACAATAATCTCACTGCCAAAAAGATGATTGACATACAACTTTGTTTTCAAAGAAAAAATTCTTCAACTAAAGATGTAATCTCTTAATATACCTCCATGCACCATATAACATATGGCCATAAAAAAGTATGAATCCCATATACCATATTACATACTACTTTCATGGCATACCATACACACCTATGGCATGTTCATCATTTATAACACACGGTCTTCACATTATATGTCATATAAAAGGGTCAATGTTCTCATCACTCAACATATGAACCAAATGAGCCAATGTTCCAATTTAATATGTATGAAATATTAAAAAAACTCCCAATATATATATATGAATCAATATATATTAATGGGGCTCATATGTCATATCATATAAAGCTCACCAAAATATCACTATTCACCAACCATTCACTCACAACTTTTCAATGTGCAACACCAATTCACATATAAATGAGTCGAATAACATTTTAACCATACCCACGCGAAAACTAACTTGTAGAAAACATACCATTGCATTCTAATTAATATTCAAAGCATAAACCATCATTTTAACCAACACACATTTTTGATAACGCATAAGGGAAATACCATTACATGATCATTAACAATGTTGAGAATCTTTGATTACTTGTTGATAATCCTCCCTTCACTGCAATTCTAAGTTTCTAAAATTTTTTGGTTGTGGATTTAGGCCAGCCCTTTCATTTTTTTCTGTTATCGAAACTCAAAGTCGAAGTTGGGACAGATCAGATTGGTGAACAATCTTCCACATGGAACCATCCAGAGTTCATCCCACCCTTTATCTAGGTAAAATTGACTAGGGAAGGAATAGGCCTGCACACTTTTCACAATTTTTAGAATGTAGAGAGCGCAGAGACCGGGAAAGAAATCACTGACAAAGAGATAGGTCTGCACAAAGGTACAGAAATGCCCAAAATCACTGCACATTCAAATTTTAGCAAGGCAACAAAGAACTCATTATGATACCATTTTAAATACAAGTATGGAGGAGACAAAATGTGAATGATAAGACAATTCTTTGCATTTACTATTAACATAGATGTATATTTATACGCTTCTTTGTGACCCTTGGTCTTCGCATACCAAGTGTTCTCTTAGACTCCCTTTGACTATTTTCCTCCCACACTAAACCTAGGAGGATTAGGTCTCCAATAGGCCCAAGGCTTCCTTGCCTTTCAAAACTATCCATAACTATATGCAATGTGAAATTCTCTTTAACACCATTTTCTAGTGCAATTTAGATAACTGATCATATTCATATTATCATTAAAGAAAATAAATTGTTATGTACATCATGCATTCATACTTATGCCCTCAACATGGGTAACACAACATGTAAAAGTAAATTGATAGGAAATCATCACATTTCATATAGGTGGTATTTGATTCAAATTTCCCACATAATTATCAACATGCAGTTTTAGGAAAACAATACCAGTCTCTCATATTATAACAGTATACCTTCTTACATGTAGTTGTAAATAATATTAAAATTGTTTTACTTTCACAGGTTTGTATACTGCCATTGTTCTACCCCTTCTTGTCCAAATTAGTTAGGTTTTGAGAGGAAATCATTAAGGAAGGAAGATTTCTCTGACATGCATTACCTATGAGTTTTCACAAATCACTTCTTGGGTTTACATCCCTTTCTATACTAAAATTAATTAATTAAGGTGACTGGAGATCACATGTGCTCCCCCTTGTATTTGAAGTGAAATCAGTTATGTGATCCTTCCCCTTTGTGTCTCCGTGTTTTTTATTTTCCTCAACACATTATGTTAGTGTGTATATCACGACATAACAATTTTGTAACCATATATTCATTATAATAATTTGACAAGACTTCATTCTTGTTTATAAAAGTCATATTAAAGTTCCTTAATTTCTTTTCTAGTGTAACATTGATAGATGACATGTTGCCCTTCCCATGTCAATAGGCATAGATAACATTTCTGCCAATAAGCTACCAACATTTTTATCATATTTTTTTTTTTTTAATTTTATGCCAATTTTCATTAGTTACTTATTCAAACATCTGCTTATTTCTAATCACATTTTTTTCTACTTATATCAACCATCAATCCTTCAATTCACATCAGGACAACATACTCCTCAAATTATTCGATATACACACTCATTATCATGTGTATGTTATCAAGCATATTTCCTATGTCGTTATTTTCTATCTTATGTTATCTTGAAAAACTTTAAAAATAAAGCATCAAGCCATCGACGACCAGATTAATATTTTTCTCTTGTAGATTACGTCTGTATCATTTGGCGTTATTCTATATATAAATTTTTATGTTCCTACTAAATTTCCCAAGGGATCTCACTTTCACTTATTCCTGTACAACTTACTACACCAATAGTTATTTCAATTAATCAAAATTATCTTCTCATCTTGATTTTGATTAGAATTAATCTTTCTAATCGCAAGGTGGTTATAAAATAGACCAATTAGCAAATCATTCCATGATTCAATGTTATGGGTTGGTAACTCATACCATCTTGAGTCCCTCATATGTCCATCAGGTATAGGAGATTCAAAAGTTTGTTCTCATCAGTCACGAGATTTGTACTAGTATATTTCTTAATTGGTTAAAGGGTTCTAACCACTCCCACCAACCACCCAGGATAATTCCATTTGACTCATATTTATACATATATTTTTTAATCATAAATTTCCTATATCTCCATTCATCTTTTAAAAAATTCAAATGTCTTCCTCAGATATATCAATATACCATATATTTTACTTTATATATTACAAAGTTCTTTTTTCCTCTTTATTCTCTTTTCCAATTTCTATATACACTTTACTCTATGTAAATTCCTTTTTTCATAATATTACTATCACTTCCATCTATTTATGGCTTGCTTCCCATACACCGATTTGAAAATTGTAATTTACCCTCAATTATTTCCTTTACTCATTTTTTCAACAAGGTCCTCTATTAACATCTAGTATACGTGCAAGGAAGTATTTTATACCAACCAAGTAATTAATTTCCCAATATATCTGGTGTGAAAATTAAATGTTACTTACATCAGTAGTACCTTTAACTCATTTTCCACATGCTACACCCCCACCTTCCTTTTCAAACATATCTATAGTATAAAAAATTTCACTTATTTAGTTTACTCATGTACACATTTTTTGATTTGTATATCCATATGTTTCCTCATTTCCTAAACATTCCATATCATGAACTTCTCTCACTATACAATAGTGATCGAGATATATTTTACTTAATTATCATGTATTATTAAATAACCTTCCAAATAATAATTTTCTCTTCTAGGTGCCCAATAAATCAGTTCTTGTAGGTAAGGATGGCCTCAACTTTAACTCGCATTATGGAATTACTTAAATGTATTAATGAAAAGTTTTTTTTTTCTTTTACTTCTTTTTCCTTGGCTCTATAATATAAAAATTTATTTGGTTTATTGTTCATTGCTAGCTCTTAATTAATGATTTATGTCCTCCACTTTGCATTTTTTTTTAAATAGAATAGTGGATATGGACTAGGATTCTTCACTTAACTACACCCATATTTTCAAGATTCGATTTAAGGGTGAAAAACCTAGTCTTGTAGATGGGGTTTCCATATTTCCAATTCTTCTCTTATGTGAAATTGTTGTAGCTGCTACAACCACCCTCCAAAATTTTGTCCATGTTGTGATTTTGGTGACTCCCTTCTCTCCACAGGAGTTCATCATTCAATGTCATCACGTATTCATGTTATGTTAAAGAATTATCTTTTCATGTTTTTCTTGTGATTTCTTGTTATGATCTCCACTTGAATATTTTCAATCACCAGCAAGCCCACAACTTGTAACATTGTCGATATTCCCTCCAGAATTTGTGCAATTTGTTAGAGAATCAGAAAGGTAGAAATATTCTCTTATTCTTGATTATTTACTTGTGATGTTATTTAATTATTCTTCTTTTATTCTTGTATTCTTATTTCATCAATCAAATATCAAAGTAAAAGCATATAGATCAAGGACACCAGATATAGGCCAGTAGCAAGGAAAAAACCCTACTCTAGGGGAAAACCCAGTTAGTAATTCTTCCTTCAATAGTATTCTTGAGACTCTAGACCTTGACTCAGACTTCCTCCACACTAATTCAACCTTCCTTTTGATCCTACCTCAATCTGGCAGCAAAAACAAAAACAACAGCACTATGCAGCACTTCCTTCGAACCTGGTAACTTCAACCTTTCTTCAGGAACTTTGATCTTGGAGGAAAGACTTAAATATTTCTTCTAGGAGTTTGATTTTGACCCAAAACAAATCCTCAAGGCACCAACACCCAATAGAAACAACTTAAACTTATTCTTCTCTTGGCAGCAACAACTTGCAACAACTGGCAACAACTAGCAGTAGCGAAATAATGAGAGACTTCGATATTCCAAACTAGGCAATGTGTGTGTGTGTGTGTGTGTGTGTGTGAGAGAGAGAGAGAGAGAGAGAGAGATAAATACCAAAATTTTCATTTTCTTCCAATCCTTTAGCTTTTACAAAAACATATTTTTTTTGGCCCCTTCCTTGACTTCACACTTTTTCACTAATTCATTAGTAGATATTGGATTTCTATGTGAGAGTGAGTGACTTCCAAATGAGTTCGATTTCCCTATATTTATAGGCTTGTGATGAGCTTGAATTCCTAGGCTTGAAGCTGACTTTATTTGGAGGCTCCATAAATCATATTTCAATCAGTACTTGACCTAATTACATGATTCAAAAGCCCATTATGGGTCAATTTAAATAAGTAATGACTCTATAAACACAGAATAAATCCTAGAAGTCCACAATGGGGAATTTGACCTGAAATAATATACGAAAAATACTCCAAGCTCTTAAACGCAATTTTCAAACAACAAACGCTACATGATCTACTATTTTTTCTTTCACTGCAAATAGGGTCCCCCCCACCCCACTATACTGGCTATTTAAAATTTTTGCAATCTTGTTTCCACATAAATCACCGCTTGCCACTATTTTTCATTTGAAGCATGCTACAAATATAAAGTCACCATCCATATTTTTTATCATCTTGATGTTTGTTCTCTAATCAATTTAAAAACAAAACTGCAAGTAAATATAATTCATCTCAACATTAAATTCACTGACTACACACTTGCTCACGCATTTAGAAAACCACATAAACACTAAAACATAACATATAGAAACATGATTTTCGTATACTTTCAACATAACACAAATTCATATGTGTGTAATTACACATCAAATCCATTTGTGCGCAAAAATATATCAAGCACAAAAACCTCCACACAAATTCATCTGCACAACTAGTTCTCGACCCAACAATGCCCTTCCATCAAGCACTAAAATTTAAAACTGATATTAATAAATGTGGGTCCCAGATATCATGGGAAAGAATAATTTGTTGTGAAATACATTCCTAAATAAGAACCAAAGAGGATAATTCTATATTAATTATTTTAATAAATATTGAACAAAGCATTTGTTCTCTGCACACGCTACCTCCAAACATCAATTATCCCTCTGCACCTCCCTCTTTCCACACAAATTCAACACATTTTTTCTCCTCATAACCTCCACACAAATTCGTCCACACAACTACTTCCACACTCAATAATGCTCGCAGTAATTGACATTCAATTGATATTAAGGTTGCTTTTGTTGGCTTACATAAATTTTTATCTTTGAAGTTGAGCTTCCATCTTCAATGGTGTCTCAATGACATTTTTTTTAAATCGTGGATGATAGCAATAGTGCAGTAATACAAAAGTTGTACAATACTATAAGTTTCTAAACCCATTCTCCTTTGTCAGTTTCTTATTCACATTTGGCAGTTTCTTAGCTGACTATCATGATTACAGTTAGTTCGAACTTGTTTCATATGGAAAATTTTAGTTTCTTATCACATGTATAACTCTGCTATTAAATCAGTGGATTGTGATTAGCTTTTCCTTTCTCTATAGTACTACAAGATTTTAAATTAGTTTACCTTTTCTAGTTTCTTGTTCGCATTTGGAAATTTCTCAATTTATTGTCATGATTAGACTTAGTTCAAACTTGTTTTATATGGTAAATTTATGTTTTTAATGACATGTATATAGTTGATATTAGATCAATGGATTGTGATTATCTTTGGTTAAATTTATTGCGAATTATCCAGTGCGTTATGTGAAGTAGTTTTAATAGAGGTGATAGTATATGCATTTGCGTTATGTTGAAAGTATCTAACATAGTGTTGGTATTGCATGGTAACTGGATAAGATCCTTCTCGAATATCTGTAGAGGTAGATAATTTCCTATCTATCAAAGTGGAATACGAGGAAACATAAATCAATACAGTTGTTTGAATTTATGGCTTTGAATACATGCCATTGCTTTTTCCAATGTTTGTTCAAGATAGATATTTTGTTGTTGAATTCTGCAGCAAATATCGTCGTTGGCTATATATTTTTGAACAAAATACAATTTATTTCTTTTCAATTTTTTGTTGGAAAAGGGACTGTGAAGAATACGACTCATGCTGGAATTTTTGTAAAGTCTTTGGATGCTTTCAACTTAAGTGAAGCTAAAGCTATTAAAGGCTTTCATAGAGGAATAATTTTCATAGAACACCTTGAGTTTACGAGGCACAAAAATTTGTTTCCAAGAAGTAGAGAGGATAGCGATGAAAGTCACAATGTATCAACAAAAGATAAAAAATGCTAGTATATGCTAAAAAAGATATCATCACAATGGGAGAAGGATTTAAGAAAAGAAGCACAAACCCTACGGGGTAATCCAAATCTTGCACGCGCAGTACTGGTGTGACTTCATTTTCTAGCAAAAGAAGGAATGGAACTACTAGAAGCAAAAATTGGTTGTCGATAGGTGATCTGATTTATTAAAATGGTATTATTGACGTCTATGTGAGCAGCTTATGTTACTTAGTGCAATAGATCGATAATATTGTGAATAACATAAGCAAATGAAAACACAGTCAAACACATTAACATAGCAAGAATTTAAAAATGGAGTTCACCAGAATTCCTAGCTACGTCTCCGAGTCCTTAGCTTCTAATGCTAACCGCTTTATTTTGTCTTCAAAATGATTTTACAGGTATGAGCTCAAAACTAAAGCTCAAATGAGAAAATGGACCTCACAATTGTGACTGGCTCGAAATTTGGGTTAAAACTAGTATAAACTTGCCTATATTCCGCCACTCTGACCTCTAGACCCACTGGAGAAATCCAAAACCACCGCTGCCTTCTGGAAAACCACCTTCTCTCACAAAACCACCTTCTCTACAAAAAACTGCCTTGATCCACGCACTGGTGGTTTTGGGCAGATTTAGCTCTTTGTTGAAAGAAATAACATTTTTGTGGCTTTGATACAAAGCTTCACCTCTTGGCGCAATGGTTGTCACCTATGTTGAAAGGCGTTGTATAAATATTTTTTTAGAAGGTCGACGGGTCGAAACCCCCACCCGACCCTTCCGTCTCACCTTCGGTGGCTTCATATCCATATATGGTATAATATATGTGCAACATAAAAATTTGTGATAAGGTTAAGGATCCTGGCGGCAACGTATATACGCGGAAACTTTTAAATGGAATGCGATGCTTTAATAGATGTGATAAGATCTGGTGGTTGTGGGGTTGATCCCGACCATCTTGACTTTTTCGGTGGCACAATCTGATACCCAATTAATACAATATCTTCACATTTATTGCTAAGTGACACCGTAGCCCAATCGGTGAGTAGATTCCAGCAAAGACGTTGGTGTTCCAGGAGGTCAGGGGTTCGACCTTCCCTGATCCCCAAATTTATGGAAATAAGGCCAAATTGGGCAAAATCCAGACTGCCACAGGTCAACCTCAGATTGGCACATTCCATCCAATCAAACTTAGACATGTCATTGATCCCGCTGACATCACCCTCGACATGTGGTGTGTTCTTGGGATGACACATGTCCTGCTGACATCATCCTGACCGTTGACTTGACTGTTGACTTTGAATTTTTTTCATTTTGCCCTAATTTGTCATAAACTTTGATTGGCCACATCTTCTTCATACAAACTCGGTTTTATGCGTCACTCACACAGTTGGGATCCTGTTGAAAAACATTTCAACTTGATCCTATTTTCATCTGCATTTGAAGACTTTGATCTGGAGCCAAAACTAAATACATTTTGGATCACTCCTCCCCATTGGAAGCTTTTGGACCACCAAAAGTTTGTTTTAGCTATCGAATAAGTGAGGATATGTTTCCTTCACTTTTCCAATTTCTATCCATCGTGCTTTACTTGGATTTGTAACTTTAAGCCCAACTTGAAGATACTCAACTTCTCCTCATCGAAAAGTCCTTATCTTCCTGTCGAGAATTGTGTCCTCCTGAAACTCGTTGAGATACTATGGTGAAAAATATTTGATGGAAGGTACCTGAATTAGCTCTTCTAGATCTTCAATCAATGAAAGCTCATTCAATTGCAAGTTTTCAAAATTTACAATGGAACAGATCTGCATATAAGCTGGTAGATCTAGGCGGAAAGCATTCTCACCAATTTTGTCAAGAATTTTGAAAGGACCATATCTAATTGGTTTCAAATTTTTACCTTCCCCTTCAAGTCTTTCTTTGCTGATGTACAATCAGAATTGATCACCAACTTGAAAACTATGCTCAACTCGATGCTTGTCATGCCTCGCTTTATACTTTGCTTAGCTCTTTTCGAGCTGTTCCTATACTGCCTAGTGAATTTCCTGTATCTATTCAATGAACTTGGTTGCTTTATCCACATCGTTGTTTCCATCAACTGCTATGTCTTTACCAAAGACAAAATCCAAGGGAGACATTGGTACAAAACGAAAACAAGTCTCAAACGAAGATCTTTGAGTAGAATAATGTTTTGCACGGTTGTAAGTATGTTGCCAATAACACAAATGCTCATCCCAAAGTTTAGGATGCTTGTTGTAATAACCTCAAAGAAACTATACCACTGTCATGTTTACCACTTATGTATGGCCATCAATTTGCAGATGAAATTTCGTGCTCTTCTTTAACTTTGTGTCCATGAGTTCCCATAAACTTGACCAAAATTTCCCGACAAATCGAGAATCTTGATCAGATACAATAGAAGTGGGTAACCCAAAATGAACCCATACATTTTGAAAGAACAACTTTGCAGTTTTTTCAACTATGACATGTTTAGTGCATGGTGTCAAAATACACATCTTACTGAACCTATCCACAACTACATACAAATAATCTTTACCTTTTATAGACATTGGCAATCCCCCAACAAAATCCATGGATAAACTTTCCCAAGGATGAGAAGGAATTGGAAATGGATTGTCCAAGCCTAATTTTTTGTTACTTGGCTTTCTTATAGCACACATAGTACATCCTTTAATATATCTTGAAACTGTTTCATTCATTCGTGGCCAATAGCAGAATCTTTGTAATTGTGCAATTGTTTTACTTACACCAAAGTGACCTAAAATTAGAGAAGTATGTGCTTCTCGAATCACATTTACTCTTTCAGTTTGTGGAATTCATAATTTTCCCAAATGATATAAGAGTTTGTCCTTGATGAAATAATCCAATTCTTCTACCTGCTTGCCATGACTTAAAGTTGCATATACATCCTTAAAATCTGTGTCTTGAGCATATTGTTCAATATAGCTTTCGTGCATTACTGAATTATGCTTAAGAATTGTGGATGCATTTATGATTGGTCTTGATAACATGTCTGCAACCTTATTATGTATGCATTTCTCATATCTGATTACAAGATGAAATTGCTATAAGAAACCCATCCAACTATAGTGTCTTGATTGTTGCAATTTATTTTGTGAGTGTAAATATTGTAGTGGTTGATGATCTGTATGTATGATTGTTTCTTTTCCCATTATGTAACGTTTCCACTTTTTAACACTCTATACTAATGCATATAATTCCTTACCGTATGTAGGATAGTTAACTACTGCTGATGTGAATGTCTCATAATGAAAGCATATAGGCTTTTTATGCTGCATCAACACTGCCCCCATGGCATATTCACTTACATATGTCTCGATCTCAAAAGGCTGTTGAAGATCTGGCAATGCTAGTACTAGCGTTGTACTGAACCTTTCTTTCAATGTGTCGAAGGCTTTCTGCTATTTGCCTCCCCACTGAAACACCTGTTTCACACTTGTCAAAGAATGTGAGCTACAATCAAAGAAAATTTGGAAATAAACTTTCTCCAGTACTGTGTTGCCCCTAAGAAACTTCTAACTTCTGTAGCAGTCTTGGGCTTAGGCCAATTTACAATGACTTCAACCTTAGAGGGATCTATCTTCAATTCACCACCCCCTACAATATAACCCAAGTAATCTAAAGATGTCCTGCCAAATTCACATTTTGAAAGTTTAACATAGATATTTTCTCTTTTTAACACATCTAAGACCTACTTTACATGCTTTATATGTTCATCCCATGTCTTACTAAAAACAAGAATATCATCTAAGTAGACTATTACAAAATCATCTATAAATGGCCGAAAAACATCATTCATGACATGCATGAATGTAGTTGGAGCATTGGTCAAGCCAAAAGGCATAACCATCCATTCAAAGAGTCCTTGCTTTGTTTTGAAATCAATCTTCCATACATCTTGTTCTAAAACCCTGATCTGATGGTAGCCGCTTCGCAAGTGTAACTTAGTGAAGTAAACTACATCTTTCAACTGATCTAATAAATCATCAATGCGAGGAAGAGGATAAAAATTCTTTATTTTTATTTTATTTAATGCTTGGAAATCAATGCATATTCTCCACAAACCATATTTCTTACGTACCAACACAATAGGCAATCCACATGGTGAAGTGCTTGGTTGAATAAACCCTTGATCGAGCAATTCCTATACCTGCTTCTTTTTTTCTGCGTTCTCTAGAGCTGATAACCTATATATTCCAATATTAGGAAGAGGAGAATCTGGATGTAAATAAATCTCATGTTCTATCTGTCACTTGGGAGGAAGCCCTTTAGGCTCTTGAAACAGAATATAATAATCAGAAACAACTTTAACTAAATCTGCTTTCTGTTTAGGATTACAGCCTTGAAAAGCATCGGATTTGTCAAGATCCTTTTCTTTTACAATCATAAGTAAAAATTGTTTACTTGAATTTATAATTATTTTCATCTGTCCTGAATTTATGAGTGTATTTATCTTTGAGTTTATGAGCTCTTAATACATATTCGATTCCATCTTTAGTGAGTTGATACTTATTTTCCCTTCAATAGAAGACAACATCTCTATCATACAAGTATGGACTCCCTAGTACAATTCCACATATATCCAATGGGACTATATCTAATTCAACCTCATCTACAAACTCTGATACAATTGAAAAACAAAGTTTTCATTGTATCGTAACTTGTAGTTTAGTTTTATCACAAACCCAACCCAATGGGTATGGATTTTTATGAGGTTTAGTTTCAATACCCAATTTCTTTACAATTGATTCAGAAATAAAATTAACTTGAGAGCCACTATCAAACAAAGTATCAATTTTAGTATGCTTGGAAATGACTCTAATATGAAATAACTCATTTCTTTTCCTCTCATCATTTTCATTATCAACAGAATGTGAAGAATTACTTGTAATTGCTTGAGAATTTTTACCTTTTATACCTATAGCTGTAATTTTTGTTTTGTCTCCTAAATTTGATCCCAAATCCTTTTCATAGTAGCAACATTCTTGTGCTCTTTATTCCTGAACTTCTTAGGCTTCAATTCTGGATGCAATGCCCAACAGTGTGCCTCATCATGTCCTTCTTTCTTACAATAAGAGCATGTAGTCTTTTCTTTCTTCAAAGTGTTTTCTTTCCTTTCCTTCCATTTTTGTTTCTTCTTTTCGTTATTCTTGATTTCAGTAGATTTAGATGGCTTTCCAAGATCATGAGATACATTTTTACCCCTAGCTTCTAGATGAGTTGCTTGAACTGATACATCATCTAAGCTAGTCGGATTAAACATCAATATGGTATGCCTCAAATAACTATGTAAGCCACCTATGTATTTCAATAATGTTTCTGGTGAGTTCAAGATATGCCTAGTGTCAAAGATCTTTTACGAAATTCCTGAGTGTAACTTCCCACACTTTGACCCTTTAACTGACGGAATGTTTGCCAACTCATCATAGCTTGTTGCATATAAGCCAAAGGATAGAATTTTTTTTTAATAGAAGAAAAAAATTCATTCAATGTCGAAATGATTTTACCATATTTTTGGAGATCTGCTTGTGTCTTGCCTTCCCACCATACAAGTGTGGTTCCTCCAAGACAAAGGCTAGCAAGCTAGATCTTCCTTCTTTCTGAAAACAATTTCTATACCCTGTAATAAACTTCAATTTATCTTATCCAATTATCAATATTTTCAGCGTTAAACCCACCATCATAAATTGGAAAATCGAATTTTATATCTAATTTGATCAAAGAGGATTTCTTCTTCTTCTTCTTTTTATAACTAGATTTATGAGAAGAGGACGATGATGAGGATGATGGTGATGATGGAGGAGATGGTGGAAATAATGAAAGAGGATTTTTCCCTGATTATTTGTCTGGTTTAGGTGATGAAGTGCCTTCACCTTTGCCCTGTTTAAACTCTTTATACATCTCTTCTACCATCGCACATATTGTCATGAATATGTCCATGAATTGGCCTTCTATTCCTAATACGTTTTCTTCCGGCATCTTCTTTTGTGAAAATACCCTTTCAATCTCTGGATTTGCTTCAACAAGTTCTCCTTCTCCTTGTTTGTACTTTCACCTACTAAGCATTCAAATCTTCACATGACACTATCAAACCTTTAAAAATTAACCTTAAGCTCTGATACCACTTGATCTAATTTATTAAAAAGGTATTATTGACGTCTATGTGAACAGCTTCTGTTACTTAGTGCAATAGATCGATAAGATTACGAATAACATAAACAACATAAGCAAATGGAAACGCAATCAAACACATTAACAAAGCAAGAATTTAATAAAAGAGTTCACCAAAATTCCTTGCTACATGTCTGGGTCCTTAGCTTCCAGTGTTGACTGCTTTGTTTTTCCTTCAAAATTCTTTTACAGGTATGATGTAAAAAACAGAAGCTCAAATGAGAAAATGGACCTCACCATTGCGATCGACTCAAAATTTCGGTTAAAATGAGTATAAACTTGCCTATATTTTGCCACTATGACCTCCAGACCCCCCGGAGAAATACAAAACCACCTCTGCCTTCTAAAAAACAACCTTCTCTGCACAAAACTACCTCAGTCCATGCACTGGTGGTTTTGGGCGAATTCGACTTTACACTGAAAGAAATAACGTTTTGGTGGATTTTATACCAAGCTTCACCACTTGGCACAATGGTTGTTGCCTATGTTGAAAGGCGTTGTATAAATATTGTTTTGGAAGGTCGGCGGATCAAAACCCCCACCCGACCCTTCCGTCTCACCTCCAACGACTTTGTATCCATATATGGTATATGTTCCATATATGGTATAACATATATACGATAATATACGTGCGGCATAAGAACTTTGTGATAAGGTTAAGGGTCTCAGCGGCAACGTATATTCGTGGCAACATTTAAATGGAATGCAATGCTTTAATATATCTGATAAGGTCCGACGGTCGTGGGGTTGACCCCGATCGTCTGGCCTTTTCCAGCGGCACAATTCGATACCCAATTAATACAATATCTTCAAATTTATTGCCAAGTGACACCGTAGCCCAGCCGGTGAGTAGATTCCAACAAAGACGTTGGTGTTCTAGGAGTTCAGGGGTTCGATCCTCCCTGACCCCCAAAATTTTGGAAATAAGGCCAAATTGGGCAAAATCTGGGCTACCATGTGTCAGCCCCGGATTGGCCCATTCCATCCAATCAAACTTTGACACGTTATTTATCTTGCTGACATCACCTTGAATATTTGGCGTGTTCCAGGGATGACACGTGTCTTGCTGACATCATCCTGGCCATTGACCTGACTATTGACTTTGACCATTGACTTTGACTTTGAATTTTTGTCATTTTTCCCTAATTTGTCATAAACTTTGACTGGCCACATCTTCTTCATACGAACTCGGTTTTATGCACTTTTGGAATCCTATCAATGAGCACTTCAACTTGATCCTATTTTCATCTACATTTGAAGACTTTGATCTGGGGGAAAAACTGAATCCATTTTGGATCAATAGGCTATCAGGTGGTAGGGATGATGAAGAGCCTCCTCGTAGAGTAAATCCAGAAAGAGCAAACACATTTTAATCATTTAGATCCAAGAGTGCACCTGAAATGGAGAGCATTCAAGAAAAAATGGATTTTGAAGATGATAGTGTTGTACTACCTAATTGGGTTAGTAATTTTATGCAAGAAAGTCATAGAATAATGGAGGAAATTGTTGAAGAGGAAATTTATTTCGATGATTGTTTTGTCACATTTCAAGATGAAAATTATGACATGGGTGGTAAGAGATTGAAGGTTGAAAGGATACAACTTTCTGATAGAAAGGTTGTTGATTTGAAATAATTGAATGTTTACCTGACTTTGGTTGCAATGTCAGGGTTGATGAAATTTCATGAAGCAGGTGGTGAAGTGCTTGTTAATTCTATTGGTTCATGATAGGAAGAAAATATGAAGCTGAAGGAAAAAATAAAAGAGCTAGAAGAAACCCTAAGCTCTGGTCCTTTACTGAAGACTCCACTAACAATATGCAGACCACCATTGGCTATTTCTAGTTGTGGAAAATTTAATATATTTGAGAAATATGTCAATATTATGAATGCAGTGAAATGAAATATAATTATTAATATATATGAAATATTATGGATTATTGAATTTACATGGAAATTTTCTTTTGATCTATGAAATTTAAATCAGAGAACTATGTCTTATGTCGAATTTGTCAAAAGTGAGCTAGAGGGATACAAGGTATTCGTAGACAATGAATTATTAATTTTTAGTCAGAAGCTTGATTCACTTTCAGAACTAGAAAAGGATAAATAAGGGTTTCCTAATGTTGACCAAATGAGGTAGATCACAGTTGCATGGTCTAGGAAAATCATAACATTAGAAAACATTATTTCTGAGTGTGGAGACATAGAAAATTGAAGAGCATATATGTATCTGAAGACAATGGTGATTGTTCAATATTTAAACGTCCCATGTATTACAGTTGAATCTGGATTAATTTCAAAGGAGAAGTTGATGGATCATTTGGAGAAGATGAGATAATCAAAGGCAATTAATTTTGATGATATAATTGATTTCACTGCAAAGGAAATTAGAAAATGGCTAATTAAATTTGTTATTGTCAACAAAGAGTACTCTGCCTTAGTTTGGCAATTTCAAGAAGCAGCAAAAAAATTGAGGAGGAGATATTCAATGAACATACTATGCAAGAAATTGTTGTTTCTTCAAAGAAATAATTCATTGAATCTAAAGTGAAGGAATTCATTGCAATAAGCATGATTATGAGAGATATCTTAGGGTCGAAGAATATCATACTGTCATTTTTCATATTGTAAGTGTTTTAACACGTTGGAACATTTGTTTTTGTTGTGAAAGAATTTTACTATTTAAATCTTATGTGTGTGTTATAATGGAATAGTCTAATTCTTGAATGCAATTCCTCATTACCTATTGTAGATGACTTTTAGATATTATAGTCGATGGGATCACAATCGTAGTTTTCATTGGGAAGAATGCATTTAGCTTTGAGATTGAAGTATTATAGTTTTTATAAATTATTTATGCAACAAATTCTATTTTCTGTACCATGGCTCCATAATCATAACTTATGTGAACTATGATTACCATATTTTCTATCTCCAATTGCATTTACTAATTATGTAAATAAGCATGAGATAATGTTTGACATGGAATGTTGTGGACTTCGGTTCTCGAACATTGTACATAAAATAGTAAATTAACACCTATTTTTTAGTATTTTCTTTCAAATTTTATATATTAGATAATGTACTATAATGAATGATAATTAAAATAGATTTTTGTTTACTTTGGTCTAATACTAAAACTTTTTACCAGTTATATCAATAATTCTTAGATAATGTTTTACATGTGAACTTGTTTCTATTTCATTTTTTGTGATTAGAATTTGACTATGAATAGAATTACACTTGTTATAAATATGTTGATAATTGTTGAAGGTTGCTCGGCCATAAATCCTAGATATTATGTTCAGATTTCTTTATTTATGAATGCATGTACAAGAACGAGAATTACACACCTCAGTGTTTCATTGTATGGAATTTTCATTCACTACAAGGAAAATACCCTCTAGCAGAGGTTATAAAGGAGGTTTTTAGTGTTATAAAATTGGCCAAAATTGTCAAAAAAACATTTTCTACAACATCCATTTTCAGTAACGGAGGTTTTGGCGGAGCTTCTAAGGGAACTTCAACACAACTAAAAAAAACTGGGCGGTCGGAGGTTTTTACGGATGTTTTTCTCATCGGTGGGTGCATCAAATGTGAATGCACCGATTTGTTTTAACATGTATACACCAGTACTGTAAACATACCAAGCACCGGGATGGAAAACAAATTTATGATGCCCCAGAGTGTTTAGCAACATCCCGGTGCATGTCACCCAGCAAGATGCACCAGGCCAATGGAAGGTGCATGCACCAGGCCGTTAAGGTGTATAACCACATCAGGCCGTCTAGGTGCTAAAATGCATCGGGCCGTTAAGTTACAAAAATGCACCGCCGCATTCAAGACAAACCATATCGGTGCATGCAACGCCTATTGGACTACCTGGGTGGTAGTCATCGATAAAGCACACCAAACATTCTAATTAGTATTAGTATTTGTGCGGTGCCCATAGGTCGTAGAAACACACTGGTGCATAGTATCATACAAATGCATCAGTGCGCAGTAACTAACACGCATCGGTGTTCTTTTATTATTTTTTAGAAACATTAACCTATGAGAGTGCAATTATTGTGATTTTTTACAATTCATTATTCATCAAAAGTCGACACATATATTGTAACAATATTCACATCAATTAATTTTTTATTAGTGGATTTGAATGTGATGTTTGGATTAATTTGTTATATCATATCATCATATTTCACATCTCTTCATTATAATATTTAATAATCTATATATTTAATCAGTGGTGTAACATTTCACAATGACAATGGAGAATCGAATAGAATAAATTAAAACATATAAATATGTGTGTGTGTGTGTGTGTGTGTGTGTGTGAATAAAACACCCTTTGTCAGAGAAAATGGGACAATTATTGGCATCCCTTTGTCTTTCAATTGGGACACTATGTCCATTACATTAAACAAAATGTCTAATTTCACAGACAAATATTTCAAAAAATAAAACGCCTTGCTTTGATATCCAAACATATTGATCATCATTCTTCACTGGAACTGTTGTATTCAAGATACTTCCATGGCTTGGGTTACTTGGAGGAATGTTTTGTTCATTGTGTTGATTGTTTTCTTCTTCTTCAAGTTCTATCTACAAACACAAAAATAGTGTAATGAGTGTATATACATTGGTGAGGATAATGAAAATTGCAATATCAAATAATATACAGCAATGTAAATCGAAAATAAATGTACCATACTTTGTTTCCTGCAAGTTTTATTCCCCATATAAAATCATAGATTTAATATAAAAGATTTTTTGTTCTATTAATTATAGATGGAGCCAAGTAAAGAAAGATAGATGCTTACAAATTCCACAATTAATTTCTGATATTCCAACATATACTGGCAACCCATATTTAACCCAATGTCAATCAATTATTTTTATGGTTCTTCTTTGTATGTTAGAACTTGTTTGAAGACATTCAATGATGATTGTTGTAAAACAACTTAAAATATACAAAAATGAAATCTAGTTAAGTTGTTATAAGGAAGTAACAATTACTCACAAACATGGATTTCAACCATTTTCTTCCTTGTCATCCTGTTTTATGTAATGAATGGGTTCCATTTTCTTTTCTTTTCTGCAAGAAAATACTTGAAAATTAATATTTAATGCTAAATTGTTTATTTATTGTACCTAATCAAAAAATTCAATGATTACATATTGCAATTGAAGCACGTTGTTGTTGATATGGCTCCTCGCGCAATGCAATTATGTCTATTTCTTTGACCATCTCCTTGTACACCTTTCTGGACATTCCTACTGGCATATTTTTGATATCAGCTCGTTCATCCTTTGATATTTTCATAATCTTCCTAAAAATGTAACATGACAATAAACTATTCAATTTTTATATTGATATATGAAAAGTAAATATAACAAAAGTGATATTTATAAATTATTTCTTTGTAGTAATATATACATATAATTCTAGAAAAACATTTAAAGGAATATTACTTTTTCATTCCTTCCTTTTTGTTGTTGTATGTTTTTGCTATTAAAAGTCTAACATGTCTCATTGACCAATTCTCTGGAAACTCATTGTGTGGTTTAAATAAAATTTGGTTCTTGGAATCATTGGATTGATTTTTGTATTGTAAGTGGAAAGAACGTTTATACATTCATTCCACTAGATCCCTCAAAGTTTTGCAAAATCCCCCCCCCCCCCCCCTTTTATTAACCTCCAGCACCACTCTAGATGAGCTAAGGAGCAATTCATTTTCATTTGCATGTTCTACTTTTTTTCTTTTCTTAGAACATTCCTTTTCTTCATTGTTGGTCCTTGTAGAACATTAAACATATGTGAATTAATAGATTGTTTGAAACATGTTATCTAATATTTTTAAGTATATTATTAACGAATAATTCAAAAAAGAAACTATATTGGATCGATAGTATATTTTCATTCACCCGATTCATCCTTCTGTAATTTTTCCATCAAGAGTTTACACTCTTCTGGTCTTAGATCAGAAATAATCTTATCAAGCTTCACCATTCTGTGGCTCTGCATGATACACACTAAAAAATAAATATTATTTAAAATTACATATAGTTCAAAAATAATAATTTTTGTAAAGAATTTACAAAGAACTAACTTTTTTGCTTTTCTCGATGTGCTATCAGTATTTTTGTTACTTGAACTCTTGTCAGCCATTTATTTATCAATATGAAACATGTACCACACCATTCAGTAATACATTTTATGACTAAATCACATAATTTTCAGATAAAAAAAAAAATCAAGAAAATGGTGCGCCTTTCCCAAAGTACGCACTGAACGCGGTGCGGTAGGTTCTTATAAACGCACTGCCAATACAGTAGAAACATCGTATGTTGCTCTTTGTCAACAAGGAGACCCGATGCGTTATATGTGAACCAATGCACTGATAAACACAAACATAAATTAATAAAAAAATGTTTTTATCAAATAGTGTTTTTTTGTCAGTATGCACCCGATGCGCTATTTTAAACAAGGTGCACCGATTAAAAAAATCTTTTTATTTTTTAATCATGAAAGGGCTGACATGGATTGGGATCCGACTCTACAAGTGGTATCACAGGTTAGATTTCATATGCCTATATATATAGTAATACAAACCCTATAAATCTCAAATGAAAAACCCTAATTGTGAAGTCACATAAACACAAAGAAGCAAGGTTTTAATGTCAGAATGGATTTTATTTTATTTTATTTATTTATTTATTTATTTATTTTTCTGAAAATGCACAGTAAAATTTAACAATTTTACTATACTACAGGGTTTTTGTGCAAATCACCAAATGTTCCAAACTCTGATTCTATGAATAGTGTTGTTGTTCGAAAGTATTTTCTAATCCATAATGCTCTCGTGCTATTTTGCTCTAGGTATGTCTCTTGTGCAAATCCCTCCCTGAATATTTTTGCAAAAATAATGAAATAATGAATATTTTTTACTATTTAAAGAACTTTTTTTATGAAATTAGATTTCTGAATAAAATTTTCCGCCCATTTTTCAATTTACCGCTTTTTTCACTTCAAAAAAATAAATTTGTGTTTTTTTCATTTTTGGATATTCGGTGTGTTTGTTGACTAACAGCATTGGTGCATCAGTTAATAAAATCGTATCGGTGCGTAGTTACTAAAACTCACCGATGCGGTTAATAGTACATTAGCACCGATAACAATAAGTCCATATTTAATGCACCGAAATTACTTTTAGGTATGTACACCCAAATTTATTGTTGATTTTTCTCAAATGCAAGGAGAAAATATCATAATTATATCAAATAGACAATTCTTCAAAAGCCAACTTGTTCCATAATATTTCTCAAAGTCCATCTTGAAGTTCTCCCTATCCATCTCCGGACATAACTACTTCATATTTTATTTATATTTTCATTATCCAATTGAATTTATTTATTTTATCCATGTCAATTAGTTGAATAAAATTAATGTATACAAATTTGCAAGTTCATGCAGATTCAGAATCGAGTTCAGATGCACAAAATATTCAAACAACTCCAAAACTTTGGAAGCTCTTATCAGGAGCAGCATACCACAAGGTGCATTTGGTAGATGAAAATGGACAACCGCTTCACCCTGCCAATTGTAACATTGCATCTTCTAGCCATAATCCAAGAACAATGATGGTAATAATAATTTTTTGGTATATTAATGTAATTATTTCAACGTCAAACCAATTAATCATGCATTTTCGACGTGCTTACTAATTGATATCATCGATTTTGTGCTAATCATGTTCAAATATATTTTTTGAAATCATTAGGATTCTAGTGATGATCAACGACCTACCTACCATCTTTCGTTGCACCCCACAACAATGTCAAATCGAGAGAAGGTTGAATTAAGAGAAAAACTTGGAGAGGAACAATACCAAGAATTGCTGAATCAACCACCTATTCAATTCCCACTACATCCAGATTCACCAATTAGGAATGACTATAGCAATAGTAGGTAAATATCAATTACAATTACAATCATGACATAATATTTAATCAATATCATGATTTAATATTAAAAATAAACATCATGATCATGATAACCATCGTACAAACATCATATTCTAAAATACACATTCAAATTCGCTAACATCATCTAATCATCGTGGTCATGATCATCTAACAAAACACAAGAATTATATAACATCATCACAACACAAACATCTCATGTCAAATAACTGCTATCACATACACATCTATCTTCAAGCACATTAAATGAACATATCTAACATGACCTAATAATATACACATCATGATGAACACCAACATATAAATTAAGTACATCAACATGAATATAAAATACATGGACCATATATATATATATAACTGTATAATGTCAAAAATATATAAATGTAATATAACTACATATAAATGTAAAATATCTGGTGGTACTACATCAATATTAGTACTAGTCGAGGCATGCTCAGTCGATGGTGTAGCCTTATGCTTAGATAGATGACGTGCCTTCTCCGGAAGTACCTTATAATCAGTCAATGGTGCAACATGCTCAGGAACTGCCTACTGATGAGTCGTCGATGGTGCAACCTTCTCAGTGGATAGTGTGGCCTTCTCAGATGGACCTTCCTACTCAGATGGACATTCCTGCTTAGGATGAAGTGCCTACTCAGTCGATGGTCATGCCTACTCAGGACTAGGTATCCGCAGAGATGGTGCAAACTGCTCAGAAGATTCCTGTTGATCAGCACTGGATGCTAGCTGCTCATGATCTTCAGTGTGAGGTGAAGGAGGACGTGTTGGAGTAGTAAAATTATGATCACTCCCCTCGTGATCATGATCATCAGATGAGTTTCTCTGTCATGTATCTCCATGACACCTATCCCTCCTAGCCACCAGTACTCTGGAAGCTCCAACGATATGATGCATGAGGGTCATCATATCGCGGGGCATGTCTCTGTAGGGCTTTGTGAGCCTACGATTGGCCTGGATCTATCTAATCATAGCAAGGTGGACTCCCTCATCAACTAGGAGTTGACAAAGTCGATCTCCCAACTCCATCCTGAATCGGGCGTCCCACCTACTCCGCACCCTTGCGGGTATCTGTACCCAAGGATCATGTATGACACCTTGATCCTCTTCCTCTGCCAGCTCCTCCTCAGCATCTACACCTGGATCATTCGATTGGGGTGGAATCATGTCACCAACGAATGTCCAAATATCTACAAAATATATAGTACACAACAATAATTAGCCAATCTCATTAAACAATTTAATAAAACAGGTAAAAGAACGTGTTAGAATAAATTTGATAATTCTAATTAATTAACTAAGAAAATAAAATGAAACTATATTAATTTAAATAAAACACTAATATTACCTCTCGCATCTGGTGGCTCATCCTGTGTGAAGAGGATGTTGGTACACCCTCGCCAATCCAAACTGGTGTACAGACAAGGCAAATTCATGAACGAGTGATCATAAGCACTAGCTAGAAACTCCAATGCATCAGTAGATATCTCGACCAGAAAGTCAGACTAGCCCCTCTTGGGCATCATTTGGCCCCACATCTGCATCCGTACATGCAAAATCGGCCTACGAGGTTTCCAAACAAAAGTAGGCCTCGTCTTCGAAAACCTCTCAAAAAATAAACAAAATAACTCTGAAGCAAAATAGAAGGTCAACCTCCCATGTGCTTCAGAATGACATCTATCTAATTCTGTACAAAACCTCCGCAAAAAATTTTCATACCATCTCACAAGTCGTGGCGCTTGGAATAAATAATCAACATAAAATAAAAGTGGACAACTAATGCGTTTCCCATCACTGGTATAGTGTACAATGTTTGTCAATAGTAGTGAGAGGAACCTCACCTCCTCTGGACCAAATGAAGAAATATGTAACTGACCATTGGACACCTAAAAATCTGCCAAAAACTATATCGTCACTAATGTATCTATGGGAGTATGTCAACTGACTCCCTGGTGCATAGCCAATGGGGAAATCTGGGAACTGGGGAAAATCCTGCCCTCTCCTAGATAGGCTAGTAACAAAATATATGTCCTCCTCAGTGGGCTCGTACCACTAGTTAGGACCGACCCGAAAGTCCTGTCAGTGGGCATCCCACCTATAGATCAGTTGTCCCAATAACCACTATGGCCCTTCAAGGATGTAGCCTCCTCGTAGAACTTGAGGAGGCCTACCTCCCTTAGGATCAAATGGGTGGCTACCGTAATAGCGAAAGGGTACAAAATTCTCTCACTCTCTCATGTCTTCCACAACTGAATCATGTTATAATGGTCCTCCATATGTTCTTGTTGTTCCCTTTGTTCTCTCCGTTGGCGTTGCTAAATGATTCACATATTAAATAAATTTTTTTATTAAATGAGAAATATATATATATATATATATATATATATATATATTCTTTGGAAAAGTCGATATGACTAATAAGCAAGCACGCATATTCACAATTGCTTACTTTTTAATTGTCGCCTGGTGCGCGAAAAATATTCACGCCTGCCCGCGAAACGGGGATATTTTTGGGTCTGGTCGACCAAACTGTCTGCCTGGGTGATAGTTTGGTCAGCGTAAACAACTGGCGGTATGGTCAGCGGTGTGGTTGGGTAAACCGCCCGGTTGTTGACTGTATAGTAAATGATGGCGGCGATAATGGCGACCTAACTATCCACCCTGGGGAGGATAGTTTGGTCAAAGCACCGCCTAATAACAGTACATGGTCAACGATATGGTCATGTAAACGACTGCACTGTTGACTATGTAATGTTGTCGGGTGGGCAATGCGCTAACGTAACTATCCACCTCGGGGTAGTTCGTTTGGTCAACACACTGTCCTCTCGACCATATTACATAGTCAATGGTGGATTTGTTTAAACGACCTCATTGTCGTGTTATTTTTTAAATTCTGTTAGTGAACTTTTTTCGGTACTGTACCAAAACCCAGTGTGGTTTTTGTTAACACCATTCATGGTGCGGCCTATAAATTTATAGGCAACAGTGCGAACGGTGCGAGCTGATTGGCTCGTATGCACTGTGTCGATTTTTATTTTTTTCTAATGGTTTATATTAAATTAATTTCAAATTTTAATCCGATAAAAGGTTTAGTTATTGAGAAAAAACTATATTACCTATACATTTGCGCATCGAGGAGGCATATTTGCTGAGGAATTGAAGAAACCAAAATTTCCCACCCTTTTCAAAAATTCAAACTCCACACGGTGGGCAATGGATGGCAGCAATGCGTGCAATGGGAGCACCGATGGCAGGGTGCCTCATAGAAGAGAAAATCACACTGGTGCTTGAGAGTTCTAGAGCACTGAACAAGTAAAAATGAGGGTTTTACAGTCGATAATTTTTTTTTAATTAACCCTTTTTTGGTGTGCAGGATTTTGAGGTGCACCGGGTGGTTTTATCAATGGCACACCACACATCGTTACAGTGCATTAGATTAAGAAGTCACATCGGGCCTGTTTACATGCAGAGAACCAATGTGCTAGAGTACTTAGATGCACCAGGCGGGTTTGTATGGAGAGCACGGTGTCTCGGTGTGCCAATTTTTAGTACACACCGGTGCATTTTGCATAAAACGCATCGGTGCGGTTTATGATAAGAAACGCACCGCAAAAAAACATCCACAAAAACCTCCACCCACCAACCTCCTCCAGATACCTCCACTACAAATGGATATATGGGCTATTTTTATAAGGGGTTCCTCAAAAAAATCTGCTAGAGGGTCTTTTCATTGTAATGATTCTATCGAGATTAGAATGAGAGTTTTCATTATGCAGAGGAAGCTGCTTGGAGTACAATCTCTGCACAACAACACATGATGATAATAATAAATAATATAATACATTGAACTATGGGATCTGTTTTTTCGAAGCATTGTGAAACTCCATATTTCATTTTTCAATACTAAATTGTGAACCGGTCTTTGTAAGTAATTTGGTTATAGATATATACACTTATTTTACTTAAAGCAAATAAGTATTTAAATAATTCCTACTGAATATAGAAACTTGTTTTATTTTGGAGAGTTGCTTCTTATCTGAAACCCATATTAAATCTTATATTGTAAATCATAAAAGTTACAGTAGTCAATTGTAAATGAGTATCTGTAAAGCATTATTGAATACGAAAGTAGTTGTGCAAAAGTGGTTGTGCATGTGAAGAGGCTATGTGAAGAATAAATGCATATATGGAAGTAAGTATATATATAACTCATGGCATGTATAGAAACATATTTCACTGCGCAAAGTTTTTTTTGCATTAATCCCATAATAAGGCTTTCACTATATTCACAAAGCTATTTATGCACAATGAAAGCTTTTATTAATCAACAATAAACTCGAAAATCATAAAACTAAATTAAATAACATTATTTAATAATAAATTTTATGAATTCCAAAAATAATTAATAATAATATTGTGGCTCAAGTTTTATTGGTGATTGTAATCAATGCGGAAGGGGAACGCTACATATGGAAAATACGCATAATTACAAAATCGCGTTATGTGTAAGCAAAATAAAGAAGAAGAAGAAGAAGAAGACTTTCATTGTGCGGAGTGTGGTTTCCTCACATTAGAGAAATTTTGAGGTCTAAAATGGGCTTCAAAACAAAAATGTACAACCAAAATCAACTTTATAAGAACCAATAGGATTCAAGATGTTGATGTCAACCATGGGGGATGATTCATCATTTTTGGAGTAAAAAAGTAAAAATATTATAAAAAAATATATTTTCAACATGTATTTTTAACTTATCTCCATTTAGTTTTACTCATATTTCGAGTGGGAGCACTCGTTAGATGCATAATCTAATTCCTCATCCAATTAGTACCAATTTTGCATACTTTTGACGGACCCTGATACACGAAAAATTAAAAATACATTAAAAATGTGATTGCAAACACGTTTTTTTTTATGTATTTCTCATTTTTCATGTAGTAGGGTCCATTAGAAGTATGCAACGTGGGTACTCCTTGGATGAATAATTTAATTATGCATCCAACAAGTTCTCCCACTTGAAATTTTAGTAAAATTGTAGGGATATAAGTTGAAAAAAATAGTTTTTTTCTTTTTCCCTCTAAAATTTGATTATGTAACATTAATCTTATTTTATTATTTCCACTATTGTTTTATAATATCTTTAGGAGGCCCATTTTAGACCTCAAAAGCTCTCTAGTGTTTTCGTACATGGCATAGTGACATTAACAGTTCGTTACCCTTTTGGAAAATGGACAGATCGACACATAACTGGGAATGTAAATTCTATTATCTATTACCTATAAACTGACTTCTTGTAAGATTACTATCCTTATTAGAAAATATTAGCATTTAATTTTTTTCGTACATTGAGTAGTTGATCTCCGAATTTCAATTTTTTTTTTTTAACTATTTTTGTTATTTCTTGGAAATGTCTGCTTTGTTTTTTTTTAGTTGTTATTTATTCAAAATGTTTCGTCAAGCAAATTTCACACACAGAATAGTAACAGACAGCGGAAACAGAAAAAGGAAGAAAACTTAGTACTATCAACAATTACTCTAATGCCAAAAATCTTGTAGTTTGATAACTATAATTCAATTTCCAAAACATTGTGCCTAGTTTTCTAAGAATTGTGTCAGAATTTCTATTGTTTTCTAGTCAGAATTGTGGCGTGTTTAGATTATGAAAATTATTTCTACTATGTATCGTAAACATATATTTTTCTATATTGAATTTCTATATATTAAAAGTGTCCTGTAGAAAGGATTTCACGAGAAAAGTAGTAACAATAGGTGTTTTTTTAGGATATTGATGATCTATACCTAAAGTACATTGAAAAATTAACTAGTTGACATCATATTTTAAAATTACATAGCAGAATTGCCTTCGTGGGGGAAGAAATTAGTTATTTACAGTGATACTATTAACTCACTTGTGGTCATCAATCATAGATTTTAGTGTTTGGTTTCATATCAACAATATGTGAATATATTTGTGCAGGACAAGAGAAATGATATAATTTGGCCTACTAGATTAGTGAATGTTTCCTATGCTCTAGAAGTATTTGATTTCAAATAAATCATTTATTTATGTGTAGAGAAATTTGATTTAACAACAAAAACAATTAGGCTACCAACTAAATATACTTATATTTCTTTGACTTTGGAGTCATTCAGAGGAATATTGAAGCTATCGATTCCGGATATGCGATTAGATTATTCAAAAGCAAATAGTTTTTTAGAATCACAAGAAGATGGCTTGAAAATCATGAAATAGTTCATTTCACCAACCTCCGAGGTTCCTTATGATCTTTCCTCTCTAGATATTATTTTTTTATAAAAGAAATTTAGAGATTTTTGTTCACTTTATCCACATTTAATGGGCCAAGAAACTACAATCATTGTCCCAACATCCATTCTCTATGTGCTCCATTATTCATATAAAAAAATTTGTGTATTCTACTTGGCCGATCTTATTTCAAATGAACTATGTTTTCAATTAGTACATTTGTTCAAGAGTGGTAGGTTCTTCATGATGATGAATCTAATAACAACCCTCATGAAAATTCATACTTTTGATGAGTTTCCACACAACCATAATTTCAATTTTGAGAAAGAATCAATGAAATTATGCTATCCCATATTGTGGAAGCAAGAATTTATTTCAACTTGTGTCTAGTTCAAGATATTTTTTTAAGGAAAATTATTTGCACGATAATTGGATGATAGACCCATCAAATATCCAACGAAGAAAAATTCACTCCTCTGAGGGGAAGAGATACATGAAGAAAGAGGAAATCATACGGTTATTTGAGTTTATGGGTTTCGAGGTAAACCATTATTGCTTCCAAGAATTGTTATGGACATGTATTTTTTTGCCAATGTTTGAAAACAATACTACGATTGAAAAGTTAAATTTGAACAGAAAAAGAAGAAACAATTCATTTTTTTGTCATTTACCATTAGGCAAGTAACCATGAAGAATGGAATTTGGCTTGCAAAGTTTGCAAAGTCTTTGCATTGTTTTAATTTAAAAGAGGTTGAATGCTAGCAAGACGTTGATCCAGAAGGCCTATTTATTTCACATCTAGGTACCATCAAATGCGAGAGCTTGTTGACAGAAGTTATAAGTGAAATAGAAAAGAGACACATTGCTCCAAAAAATATTCAATATGGAGCAATTACTATTAGAGAAATTGTTGAAGAAGAATGTACTAGCATTGAAACAAAGTGTAAACAAAGAAGTTGAAAAGTTGGGCAATATTATTTTTTCATATCCAAAATTTCTTTGGCTTCATATTCAAGTGAAAGAAAATGAAAATCTATTGAAGCTACACAGCTAATTCATGGTCAACTATTAGCTGCCAGATATGACAAGGAGCCCTGCCAAACATTTATTCAAGGGAAAATGCACATGACTAAATTGGAAAAATGCAAAAGTATCCTGCAAACAAGAAGAAGCCAAGAAGTTATCAATTAGGAGATTGAAACCGCACTATCTGACTGGGTCAGTAGTGCTTTGAACATAAATTAGAAAATAACGGAGCAAATTGCCAAAGAATTTTCTATTTTCGATGATTAGTTTTCCACTTTTCAAGATGCAAATTATAACAGTGACAATAAAATATTGAAAATTGACAAACTAAGGATGCACGGTAAAAATGTTATTGATACAGAAAAAATGAATCTTTATATGTCTGGAATTATAGCAACGGATGTTTTAACATTGCATTAAGCTACCTAGAATGTGCTTGCAGTGTCTATTGAGCAACAGAAAGAGAAGAACCTAGTACTGAAAGCAACAATAGAAATGCTATAAAATGCTTTGAATCTAGGTCCTTTGTTAATGACTCCGATTGAAATACAAACTTAGAAATCTACAATTCCCACTGCTAGCACATCTCATGGATCTATTGGAGCTCTACAACTGGTCAATGCAATAAAATGTCATCATGTCCGTAATATATGCCAGAGGTTAGAAATTGTTAAGAAAAATACTGAGAGGGGAGGGGTGAATCAGTATTTAGGGCTGAACAATTTTTCTTTTCTTTCTCTTAAAACCATATGTTACAGTACAGCATCCAAAATGTATGTCTAGATATCTTATTATGTTGTTACTTAGAGCACAGCATCAGATAAGCATTAAGCATAAACAAAAATAACAGAGAAAACCATCAAACATAAACAACACATATGAACACCAGGATTTAAGGTGGAAACCCAATTCGGGAGAAAACCACTGCTGTTGTAATCTCAGTCTTCAATATTTATTATAGAGAAAACTTCTTACAATATATGTTGGTGCAGACTTATACCAGCATGCAGGCATCCACCTGCAGAAGGCTACAACCTTCTCTCGTTTACCAGCCTCTCCTGGAAGGGAGCTACTACCCCCTGCTCTCGTTTACCAGCTACCACTGGAAGGGAGCTACAACCCCCTATATGAAGGCTTCAACCCTCAGCACCACTGCGGACCATGCTTTATCAATTTTTGTACTGGATCCACCAGTTTCCATACAACATATCTTCCCGGTCACCATATTTATGTATTTTCCGTATACTCACACAAGTTCTTCATAATTTTGTCCGTCATTCAAACCAGAGGTTCATCATCGTTAGATCATTATATTCATGGGTGCATCATAGTGTTGGATTTATCAGTTAAGAACAGAGCTCGCCCATACAGATATTCCTTTTATAAATTTTTATTCGCCACCATTACCATGCACGCCATGTACTCTATTCCTCTTCTCCTTATATAGTTTTTGCCTTTATTAAAACCATGATTCAAAACCACCAACTGCTAATGGTATTCCTTTGACAATATTTCCATTAGTTTGGCCCACGGGGTTTTTATTTATTTTTAATTTATTTATCAATTGATAAATATATATATTTACAACGTTTTAATCCCTTATGTTTAACCCTTCGGATTTTATAAACAATGTCCAATGCTTTCAAATAGTTTAATATTTTAATAAACCTTTGACCCCTGGCCCACATATGCGCCCCACCGTACCAAAATAAACTTCGTGCAAGTCCATCGCCTGATCATCGTTAGATCGCGAGCCTCCAAGATCAACGGCATATATCAATATCGCTTGGCATCCTTGGTCGAACTTTAACGCGCGATGGTCGATCGTTAACGTACGATGGCGCGCAGCAACGGCAGTTTGTCCGGGACGTGTGTCACTCGTTCTATGGAATCAGAGCCAATCTCTTGAATACCGCTTATCCTGCAAAAGCGGTGCGATATGGGCAATCCGCTTTCACAAATCCACTAGCAGTTTTTAAACAGTGATCAACCGTCCAATCGCTCCATACCCCAAGTTCCGTATAACTTTGATTTAAATGTTCTTCCTTCGTGATTATGTTAATGTTATATATATATATATATATATATATATATATATATATATATAATGTGCCCTGTACATACAGAACCCGTCCAAGATTATAATTGAACCAATCAACTGTAAAAATACGCTCGATATTCTTCACTCAACAGAATATCACCAGAACTCAACCATACACAGATTTTCCTTTCTCCTTTATCAGGATGCATATATTATGTTTATACATGAATTAAATCCACAGGGACTCTAATATCCATCATTTCAATTCACTGCTTGTCTCTGCGCCAAGACCGATACTGCTCTCTGTACATGCATTCTTCCTCTGTTTCTCTCTGCTGGCCTTTGTTTTCTGCAACTTGTTTTTCTCTTTTCCTAGATACTGTTTCATATGCTCCTTTGTTGCCAATGCCTTTGCCATCAATGACAATATTTCCAACAGAAATCATTGAACATGTATGGCAGGAGGTTTCTAATATGCTATGGTTAGCATAGGGAATCCACTCATTTTTCAATTTGGTAAGAAGTAATATTAACGAAGACAAGAAGTTTGTTAACAATGACTTACCTGCTTTTAGTCAAAATCTTAAATTTTTGTTTGATCTGGAAAAGAAAAATAGAGAACTACCAAATGTTAATCAAACGAGGAAAATGAAAGTTGGATGGTCCATGAGAATCAGTACACTAGAAAACCTTATTTTTAAATGTGAGAGCATAAAGAATCAAAAGTGATGCATTACTAAAGGCGATGCAAATTGTTCGAGATTTAGATGACCCATGCATTATACAAAATTATGAATTGATTATAAAATATACTTTAACATTTGAATTGGATAAGTTAAAACATTCAATGGTAGAACAACTTGATGATATAACCAATTTTACTCCAGAATAAATTGGTGAATGGCTAGTTGGCTTTTTCAGTATTAATGATAGAAAATATGTGTTAACTTCTTAGTTACAAGAAGAGGCGATGGATATTGAAAAGAAATTATTCAATAAACATGTGAGGCTAAAGATTAAAATGGGGCTAATGAAAGAATTCATTTAAGCTAATTTGAATACATTGGTTCAAGAGGCCATGCATTCAGAAAGCAGCTAATACTGAAACAACTAGTGTATATGATTTGACAAATTGTAATTGTCCTTAAATATTTGCATATTCATTTTTTACTTACTAGTATTCAATCATCATGATTTATTAATTTTATTAATGTCACATAGTCTTCTTTTTAAATCCATTTCCTTGTTTTCTTTTGAAGTTCCCTGTTTTCTTTTACAGTTCCCTCTTTTCTTATTACAATTCACACATTTACTTTTTTCCAAATGTAAAAGCAATTAGTTGAAGAGAAGATGCCAAAATAACATAGAGAATGAGTCAATGAGTTGAGCTATTGAGAATTTTCATTAATGATACAAGTGATTCCTATGTAGAATCAAAGCTCTTAATGCTTAGCATATGATATTCTATGCATTTGTATTTTGTTTATTAATTTCAATCATAGCTATGATGATTGAAATTTGAAACTCGATATTGTTCTTGTTACTATGATTGTATTTCTTAATGTTACAGAGGCTTATGCTTTGAGCACATGTATTATCTCATCGAAAAATATATGGAAATAACATGAAACCTGAGAATATTTCATTTTTCTATGAAACATGAATAATGTTCATTTTCATAATATTTTTAAATTTGTGCGGAGTACGATACTTCAGGAAGGCCTTTTATCACTTTTTTTATATATGTCTATTGTACATAATGAAAGATTTGTTGTATTTTGAAATGAAAGTGATATATAAATTTAATGTGATTTTGATTGGTCTTGTGTTGACATACATAAAACTTAATGAATTAATTACCGATAGAGGTTTTTGCAAATAACTTTCCTTGTACATAAATATTTCATTGTGCGGAGTACAAAGGTCACACGATGAAAGATTGAAAGCTTCCTCCGCAAAATGGACTTCATTCGTAGTTTGATGCATATGCCTATTTACACAAAGATAACCATAAAAAAATATTTCATTGTTTGAAGAGCACAATCTTTAATCAATTGATTCGAAAAAAATTTGTGCAAAAAAAGCTCATTTTGTTGGAGTCTGAAAACCATACCCATTCTACAAAACGTGTTCGCTAAAATTTGTGCTTATGGTCGAGGGTTGTCTCATTGCATAATTTAAGCCTCTGCATTTTCACATAAAATCCATATGTTGAGGTAAGAAAATACACAAGAATGCTTTGTACAAGAAAACTTTGGATTATGACTTCCGCACTCCACACTAGAATTGTATTGACATTAGGCTATTAGTAAACAAATATGAACATTAGACTATTAATAAGAATGAACATTAAACATGTTGCAGTTTCAAATTTGAATGGACCTTCCCATTCTGTTGATTAACTAAATTAGTAACAGTTTATACGTTAATATTAATATTTTAATGCTTTCAAAATCATAACAAAATATTCAAAGCTTTTCATTTTATATTAATTTTGAAAATACACATTAATATTTATATTTCAATGCTTCAAAAATCATGATTTTATATTTAATATTTTAATTCTTTGAAATAATGACAAGTCAAATAACACTCCGAAGTGGTAACCATTTTTTTCGTATATATTGAATTAAGTTCCCCATGAAACCTTGTTGAGAGTCTAAATGAAATTACTCAGTTCAGAATTAAAAAAAAACAAAATTTAAGTACCTATATCGTAATTATCAAGTTTTCCCAACATAAATAAGAAGTTTATGAAGCATTTCTTGTGTGAACACATAGTGTGTGGAGCTATCTATAGTGTGAAAGTCACGCTCAAGCAAAGCTCTACACAAGGTTTATTAAAATAATAAATATACAAATCTCTTTTTTAATTATTATTTAGTAACGTATTGCGTAAGTATGAAAGTGGTTGTGTGGAATTGGATGTCCACAAAAAGTGTGTGCGTAGAACAAATGCATATGTGCAGGGCTTTAACTATGCCCAAAGAATTGGGAAAATTTTATTAAAACAATAAATTTACAAATATTTTTTTAATTCTTATTTAGGAACTTATTTCGAAACAATTTCTTCCTCCCCATGATATCTTAAACCCACATAACCTAATAACAATTTCAAATGTAAATTACTCATCGAATGGCGTTATTGAGTACGCAATTAACTGTGTGGACATGTTTGTGCATGTGTGGAGGCTATGTAGAGAACAAATGAAAAAATGCATGTGCGGAATAAAGGATTTGCAGAATTTCTCTGGAATGATGCAAGTGCAGAGGCATGTTTTAATTGTAATGTCTTTTCAACTCTTTTGGAGTTAGTGCATTTTCAATTTGATATTGGTAGATTGTGTAGAACATTGAGTTTTGCACAATTAAACGTGAAAGCTTCGCTACCACTTTGGCAAAAGAACAATGCTTATTTTATTATTAATATATCTTGCGAGCGCACTTTGCAATATGCGTGTGGGTGGCCTATATTTATAAATAGGAAAATACTAACCGAAGAAACAAAAAAAACATTCTGACAAAATCATCTTGCTCTGAATATTATCAAATAGATAACAATAAAAAGTACTTCACAAATCACAATTCAAGAAAACTCATTATGTATTTCCATATTGCAACTTCATATAAGCACACTGTACTGGAAATGAGCCACAAACTAAATGGTCGAGGAATAGTATGAGAAATTGATTTTCATAAGCATTGTTTGGTATTCATATTCATTTTTCTGCACTTACACTGGGTGAAAGCATGAAGATGGGTTACACTTTTGAGCCAAATGTGGTGAATAAATTTCATTTTTTTTCCTCTTTTATCAAATTTAAGCCGTCAAAATTCATATAAGCAATGTGAATTTTGGTTCAAAATAAGAATAAAATTTTTAGAGAATTACGTTGTTGTCCTAATAATATTTTTTGAAAAGATATATAGTGTCTTATAATATTTCAATTTTAAATTAAATGAAATTATTTTCCTTGCAAATTTTCAAACATCTTAAGAGGTATGTGAGTGTTCACATAGAATAACTTAGTCTAAAATGTGTAATATATATATATATATATATATATATATATATATATGTGTGTGTGTGTGTGTGTGTGTGTGTGTGTGTGTGTGTGTGTGTGTGTGTGTGTGTGTGTATAATCATGATCTACATGGAGAGAGAAAAAAAATTTGTAACAAAATTTTATTATTTTAATGCAAAAAGATGTTTTTTTATTATTTTTCGAAGTTGGAAAAGTAATATTTCAATTGCATTTTGCACACACATATGTTCACGTAAGGTTTTTTTCAACTATTTAAATAAATTGAAAAACAAAAAGTACCCTTTTGAAGAGGACTCGAAAACGAAAACAATGGTATTTTTGAAATTTTTTCGTTGTGGATATTTCATGATATTGAGTTTTTATTCAACCGCTTTAAAACAATTCAAAAAAAAATCAAGCATTATGTTTAAAATAAATTAGATGAAAAATATCATATAAATTAGAAAATTTCAAACTCATATGCCATTGGATAAAGGATTCTTTCATGAATCCAACCTGATCAACTCCACCACCTAAGGACAAATTTATCCCTAAGTCTGCTAGGGCACAATATGGTGTTGTAGGAAATTTTGCAAAAGGGGTGTTGAAATTGTATATTTTAGGACTCAAAAGGATCGATCAAGCACTTAAAACACTCGATCGAGCGCTTGAAAATGTGATGCAGTAAGGTTGCAACTTTACCCAAATTCGTGGACCTGTGGGTTATGGGCCCACAAAATTTTCCAAAATGAAACAGTGGATTTCAATATTGCAATACAAGGCTCCTTGCAATTTCGGCTCCCAAGCAATATCGCAGATCACAAATATAACCATATCTCAAATTGCAAATTTTATTTATCGCAATATCATAGTCGCTTTAACATATGACTCCTCGTCACAAGTCCAAAGCTCTGCTTCCTGAATGTGATATGCGATGGGGAATTTCTTAACAAATGTGATATGTGATGGCTGGTTATTATGGCCGAATGCAATATAATCTAGTCCGCCCACTTCTCGTTTCGTTTCTGTGATATAATCTTGACCATCCATTCCACCTTCACATTGATCACTATCTATGGATAGAATCTTGTCTTAATAAACTCGTGTTCTACCATAAAATTTGATTTAAAATGAAGTTCATAGGAACTTCGTTCACCATTCATATTCACACAACTTACCAATTAACAAAAAATAATATGTATACAAGCTGAGAAATTGAAATTAAATAACACACACAGATACTACAAGATCCAAAACATTCCTGGATACTTAAAAATAAATGGATTCTATTATTATCGAGCTCGAGTTACAGGCTAAGGCCATTATGGGCCTGAATCACACATTTTCCCTGAGGTTTCATTGTGTTGCCCCCTCTCAACACAGACTTCATATTTAAAAGAGATTACTAAGAGTGGATCATCTTGGATCCATGATTTCCTCCCACAAATCTCTTAACTAAATCCCTAGAATCGCTATATTTTAATTATATGGTAGAATTTTAAAACAAATCATATCTTCTAGATGCATCGACTCCACCTTTGAGATAACAATTTATCATTTTAGCTAGATTTCATGGAAATTAGTGCCCTTTTCAAATGGTTCTCCAAGTCTCTCCTTCCGTAGCTTTGAAATTTAAATTTTGATTAAGGGTGATATGATGCTCCTACATCAGACTCCCAAGGTACACAAATTTTATGACCTCCTAGTCATATGCCTTCTTGGTATTTTCGTAATAGCACTCGTGAGTTGCAACAAAACTCTGTTGTAGATAGCCTCCTCCTTGCTACATGATACCTCAGTAAGCTTCTCTCCTCTGAGCTCAATATTTCAGCATCTCTCTGGTTCTCTCCTCTGGAACCGTATGAGGACTCCTTCCTCTAGCTTGTTGCAAATATTCTCACCTTCCTCTACCACTACTTGCACAAAAATATAAAGACCACACACTTACCAATTCTCAACATATTTGTATCTCCTTCCATTGCACATAGAATCTTCTTCTTCTCTAATACCACTTGATGCAGCAAGGCTGCAACTTTACAAAATTCACAGACCTGTGAATTATGGGCCCAAAAAAATTTCCACTATGCATAGCGGATCGCTATATTCATCACCAAGGAAAATATCGCAATATCCAACGTATATCGCAGATTGTAGATATAACCATATTGCAGATTGCAAATCTTACTTATTGCAATATCGCAGTCACTTTAACATATGACTCGTCATCACATGTCCAAAGCTCTGCTTCCCGAATGCGATATGTTATGAGGAATTTCTTAACAAATGCGATATGCGATGGATCTTTATTATGGCCAAATGTGATATAATCTGGTCTGCCCACTTCTTTATTCATTTCTACGATCTAATCTTGACCATCCATTCCACCTTCACAGTGATCACTATCTATCGATAGAATCATGTCTTAATAAACGCGTGTTCTGCCATAAACTTTGATTTACAACGAATTTCATAGGAACTTCGTTCACCATTCATATTCACACAACTTACCAATTAGCATAAAAGAATATTTATACATGCTGAGAAATTGAAATTAAATAACACACACAGATACTACAAGATCCAGAACATTCCTGTATACTTAAAAATAAACAGATTCTATTATTATTGAGCTCGAGTTATAGGCTAAGGCCACTATGGGTCTGGATCACATATTCATCCTGAGGTTACATTGCGTTTCCCCCTCCCATACAACACAAACTTCGTATTTAAAAGATATTACAAAGAGTGTATCATCTCGGATCCACGATTTCCTCCCACAAATCGCTTAAGTAAATCCCTAAAATCACTCTATTTTAATTACATGGCAGAATTTTAAAGCAAATCATATCTTCTAGATGCATCGACTCCACCTTTAAGATAAAAATTTATAATTTTAGCTAAATTTCATGGAAATTAACCCCCTTTTCAAATGTTTGTCCATGTCTCTCCTTCCGCAGCTTTGAAATTTCAATTTTGATTAAGGGTGGTCTGATGCTCCTGCATCAAAATAACTCGATCGAGCTATCGTTTTTTCCACCCAAACGTGCCCTCTTTTGCTAAAAAGTGTAACCTAGCTCATGCTTTCACCCACTATCATCTACTCTACATATGTGTGGGAGAAAGGGGGTGCATAGGGAAATTTATTTAGCAAGGATGAAATTGATGTTAAAATATTTCCCAGTGCGGAGAGACAGGGTATGTCTAGAAGAATGGGGGTGCATAGGGAACTTTATTCGAGAAGAACAAAATTAATGTGAATTTTTTTTTGTGTGTAGAGATTTTACTGTACGGAGTATGAAGTATGTGCAGGAGAGTACCTGTGCAGAGATTTCATTTTAAAGCTATGAATATTTGCAGAGGACAGTGTATGTGTGGGATAACAAATGATTAATATTGTTAATTTTCATTGTGTGGGGTTTTTACTGTGGGCTTGTGTGGAAGAACAAGTGGTGCATAGGGAAATTATTGTTAAACTATTAACGTTAATCTGTTAGGTTTTTTAGCATAATGGATTTTGTTGTGAAATGCGGCACATATGCATTTTTGTTATATTGGAAGCATATGTGTTTTATATTTTTAATTAAGGTCTATTTCTTAGCATCAACTGCAGAGTTAAGTAACAAATGACTATTACTAATTTCCATAGTGGTAATGGCATTATTGAAAGTATAGCTTTAATGTTTCATTTAATTATATTTACCAATCAATAATTTATTTCAAAACATGTAAAACAAATTAAGCATTTAGGAACATGTGGCACTGATTCTTTTTTTTTTTAAAGGAAGGAATTAAAATTAAACATTCGTAGTCAAAATCCATTGACTTTCAATTATTATTATTATTATTATTATTACAATTTTTTTTATCTACGAATGCAATTATGTTAAGTATCTAATATATATGTTTAAGATTTATATGCTAACGTCAAAATACTAACCACTAATTTTGGTTCTGATTTTCGTAGAAGCATTCTCTAGGTGCTCATCATGAAATCTTTTTAGCATACATGTTATGAATGCATATCAAACTTGTTTTCAGAGGATTTGGTTACAAATAGAATCTTTGTTTAGGTTGTACAGTATTGTTTTGGTATTTTCACATCATGAGTGACTATCATTTAGGAAGAAAGTGAAAAATCTGTAGCATTATTGACTAGTTAACAGTGCACTATTATTTCTGTATGCGATTATTAAGAACGTTTATACAATATAGGATATATTCCTGTGGTAATGATATACAAAGTTCAAGTACTATTTAATGTGATATTTTTGAAGTATTTTTCTGCTATGGAATTAAAAACTCTATTTTTCTATTTTTTGAAGTACAATTATAACTCTTCTAAGAGGCACATTTCTGTTTTATTTATTGTACTTTGATTATATTTTCATTACAAAAATCAATTGTGCTTTCCCCCCCCCCGTCGCTTTTGGGCCATATATTTTAAATGTATTATAACTAAAAGAAAATCTTTTTTAAATTTCCAGGAAACATATGCCACTTAGAGATTCAAATCTAGGGCAACAATTACAAGGAAAAAAGTACTTTGAACATTTCTATAAAACTTTTGTATTTGATAAAACTAAAATCTATCTAGAATTTCTATACACTAGTAATGACTTTGCTTAACCTTATTTTGTTTTCATTAAACAGTTCTAACTTCATTTCAATTATAATGTCCTTTTAAGAATTGATTTCAGTGTAATATATGTGAATAGGAAAATATTATCGAATTTGAATGATGTCACAGTAGAGATTGAAAACACTGTAGAGATAACAATGAGTAGTACCACATAAATAGATATCACAATAGACATGATAAAATCAATAGAAGCTAGCGAAGAAATAAATGCAAATAGGTGCTTCTACGCACGTTAAATTAACTCAGTGTTTCGGGAAATGTTAGTATTGGTTTGATAAACCTTCATAGCTCAAGGTCATGTCATTACAAGAAGGACTCACTTGACTAAATTCTATGCATTAAACTAGAATCTACAGGTTGTAGACCTTACCCAGATATCCTTCGGTTGTAGTAGATCCTGCGGGGTGAAAACCCCCTACAACTCTTTGTGCTCTGAAATCTTTAAACCAGCAAAGAACAAGAACAAAATCCTAGTTGTACAACATATATATGTTCTATATGTTAGTGAAAAGCATACATAATCTCATAAAAACAATATTAAATGAACAATTTAAGATCATTACACATGTATAAAAGATTATTTACATGTAAACGTTAGGAACAAGATGGAACTTCTGTTATTAATTACATGTATAGTAAACAAACATGGATAGATCACCTGAAATCTGCCACGGCCTTCAATCATATCGTCCTCTCGATCCGTCCAGCCCCAGCCTCTCAATATTTCTTCCAAGAATAGTGCACAATGGATGCCACATAGGATGAGTGAACATCTCAAGGAAACAAGGGTTTCCTGAAAATATCTGGGAATTGAAGGAGGCACAAGGAATATATCAGACTTGGATAGGGCTCCAACATCATATAATATCTATATTTATCTCTCCCTTCCTCCCTTAGGCCATTCCCTTGAGGGGCTTTTATACTCCCTCAAATTAGTTTTTACAGTTGGGAATAGTTAGGCCACGAGCTAGTGTAGTTAAGTTATAGGAACAACCATAAACCCTGCCTAAAAAATAGGGACATTATATATTTTTTAATGTTTAAAAATGCATACACGATTCTCTATGTATGGACTCACGTGTATACGCGGAAAAGTCTGGGTAGAGTCGTGTATGGGTTTTAAGAAACTGTTTTTTGAGAAATATGTCCAAGTTTGAAGGGAAGGGTTGCCCAAGGCCAATGTATAAGTCATCAAGTATATGATGGTGGTAAATGATTCTATAACAGATGCCCCCTAATATATGAGGTCAGAAGGGGTACATGATGGCCGAAATGTATTATGTGCATAGAAAGAACCTTGCGAGGACTAGAGAGGACTTCACCAGATTTCAACCTGCCAAAAAACCAGTGAGAGAGATCAGAAAGATAGCTTATGTCTGACATGGGCATACCCATGCTTAGTGAAAGAAAATCATGTCTGCATATGAAGTATAGAGCGGATCCAATATGTATACAAGTATAACTGAAATGTAAAGTACATAGTGAATCATCTGATCACTGCCCAAAAGTATAAGTCAAAATCAAGTCCAAGTATCACATATAGAATACTGATCAATGATGTTGCAACAGATATCTGATCATAAAATTCACAACTAAATATCTAAGTACCAAATCATAAATGGTGGAACAAATGGTACAACATGCATCTCAAGAGCCAACATATAAGATGATGTTGTGATGAAACTGCAACATATAAGGGTGGATGGTGTCACTAGCAGAAAACTGAAGGAGCTGTCAAAGTGAACCAAAGCATCCTGATGCAAACCCAAGGTCTTCACCGATCACCATGGCACAATTCTACACAATGGGAATAAATGAGCTGAAGTGGACCATGTGAGAAATCGTTTGATTACCATTCATTGATGTATACCATTAACAAACACGATACAACCCACCAATAATGATAATGAGTGTTAAGGTGCCCCAGTACAATCTAGCAAGTGCGAATGAATAAGTTTAAGTTGAAGACTTGAAAGAATCTATCAATCAAGAGGCATTGATGTATCCTCACTGTTGATAGTGAAGATTCTACCACTGATGACTGCAAACCCTAAGGTACTGACAAAAGGACTCTAGACCTTATTCCCAAAGAAATGAGTTGGAGTCGATGGGAAAATATTTGGTGGAAGGAAGGCATTAAGGCATCCCACATCAGTCCAATGCGGTTGTAACCTGTAGGCCAAGATTTGGAAGGAATCAGACGAAGTAAAGTGAAGTAACCAACCCAAAGTACGTTTCCTGTATGCACAAGATGAAGCTAGCGCACAACAGAAACCCTCTGAACCAACCAATAATGAAAGTTGACAAAGAGGGGAGATATCCACCAATAGGGTCAAATGGAAATCAAGGTATTGCACGAATCCCATGTGTTATAATGCAAGCTGACATCGAACAAAAGGGAAAACACTCAGTCAAAGACCCATGATGATGATAGAATGCTGAGCACAAGGTCACCCATCAATGATGTAAATAGGGCCAGGGTGCGGCTCTAGGTTTACTCTCAGAGCAATATGTCGTAGTCGATAAGAGACAAACCTGCTAGCAAGAAGTCAATGGAGACCTTCTCAAACCAGCATGAGAAAAATACCAAATATCTGATACGATAGAACAAGATACTGACAAGACCAGGAAGGCCGACTGAAAAATGAGTTAAGAGACACCGCAGAAATGCCGAATCAGGTTAACTTCCCTTGAACAAAAGCACGACTCATGTTAACTATGGCAGCAAATGATAACTTTGCATAAATTTGTCATGCAGGAGGCATGAACAAACCCTCCATATGATTGGAATAGATAACCAACTGGGGGAGAACTGACTCATGAAATAAGGTTATGGCTTCTCCTAAGTCAAAAACTAAAACCATCCCAAATGGAGAAAATACTTATCTTTTTTGTTCTTTGTTCAAGGGTGACACAACTAACACTGTAGCTGCTATCAAGTATAGAAGTAATATTCCATTTCCACTCTTTTTCCAAGAAGTAATTTTTTTGTCTTTTTCATATTCAAAGCCTGAAAAACAATAAATGAATGCTATAGTACAATGGATAGAACGAGTGTCATGAAACAAATTCACTAGTTCCTAAGATACGAACAATCCTATGCTCAATGCAAGGTGGAAAAAACTAGTAAGTGACATTCAAAGGAATGTTCCATCCATAGGTAAAGGTGTCAAGTCGCAGAAGCTAAGTGATTGCATGGTTTACTTGTACAGAAATACATGGTCAAAAGATGTCTTAAACATGAGTCTAAATGAAGCTGGTTAAAGGCCAAAATAAACAAGTAGTCAATATGCAATGCAGTAATACAACTTGACAACATAAGGGAGCCTCTAAGGTAAACGGCTAGAAAAATGATAGCGAAGAAAGGGAAGAATGAAGCTTCAACGCATAAGACATGGCAGGACTAATGAGGACTCCCGAGCCTACATAAATTGCAGCATGGGCGACAAATTCTAGCGAGCGACTAACTAGGAAGCCCATGTAAAGGAAGGCTCTACCACCATGTCATGATTAAAAAAAATCAGCGAGTGAAACGGGTTAAATACTCATGACATGATGGGATTGACACTATGGAAAGTGATCAGAATGGAGGCTAGTATGCAAATATGCAACGGAAAGTGAATTCCCTAACCTATATACCAGTTTGAAATCAAATATTGCCATGACAGGTCAGTAGTCATGGATCCGAAGGAAAACTACGACAATCTCAAATTCAGCAAAATGTACCTGAAAAAATACCTTTCCCAACACTTAGAAGCCAAATGATTATATAGCCTTAGTAAAATTCAAAAAATAAGCATAAGTAAAATTTGCAAAAAAATTTCAAATTCTGGGCAAAAATACACAATTTGACTCACATTTTGATCATTTTCACATTGCAGAAGTGGAGAGAAAGCTTTGGGGCAAAAATTCCTCTTCTCAAATATGGAGAAATCAGCGATCAAATCGCGTCAAATCAATCAACTAAGCTTAAACACATCTTTTTCATCAATTTCCTTCCCGTTTGAAGCAAAATTTTGGAATTTTGACCATAGAAAATATATTTTCTGTTGAAACCCTTTGAGCATAATCAGGTTCGTGTCGACGAACCTGTGTATCATACGCGACTGTGTACAAATGAGGTCGTGTATGCGTAGAGAGAAAATTTAAAAGTTGTATCTAATATGTCATTTAATGATTTTGCCCAGGGTGTCCATCAGTTGGAGAGAGAGTGAGCATAGTGCAATTGACAATGAAGTGATGGAGCATCAAACTTCCTTAGATATTCTATGGAATTGCGGATTGCTCAAATTTTTCAAAATGCCCAATATGAAAAGAAATGTTCGTTTGCTTCAAATGTTGTTTGATCATTGGGTACCGGAAGAATATTGTTTCATAATTGATCATATGCCACTACGCATAGAAGTGGAAGATATATACTCCATTACTGGACTCTCTCGAAGGGGAGACCCAGTAGACTTGCACGGAAAGCCTATTGGAGGGCTTACCATAGAGGATTATGTCCAAGTCTATTGTGTAGACAATGCACAAAAGGTAGGAACACATATTCCTATCAGAGATATGAAGGATTTATACATAAATATCCTTCTCTTTACCATTGGTAGAGTAGCAGGATCAACTTCTCTACATCAGGCTTCACAGACACAAATGAGCATAGCAGTGGAATGCCTGATTCATCTCTTTGATTGGTTCACATCCTTGCTGAGCAATATGAAGAAACAATTGAATTAAATCCGAAAATAAAAGACTAAACACTTCCGGTATGGTACAATCTTGCTGACATTCTTCTTTGAGAGGGTCTCAGGGCTTCGACCCAAGGTCATCTCAACTATCAGCAGCTCAAGAGATACAAGAATAGCCTGATGGGAAAATCTGATGAAGAGATTAGGGGGAAGTGAAGTTCCTCGGACCACTTGGGATGATGAGTTCTTCCAATGGTTTTAAGAACAAGCCATCGCAGTGGAAGATTATCCCTATTTTGGGATGGACTTTCGTGCAGATCTAGATCTAGTCCTACCAACCGGTGTAGCATGGGGCACAATCGATGATATTTCATTTTTTTTATTTTTGATTATATGATTTTTATGATTTTTTCAAAGTACGAAGATGAAAAAAAAATTTGATTGGACTAAATGACTTAAAAAATTATGATGATCATTATGCAGACATGGGACCAATCAAAATGTAGGGGTACCCAAGGCACAAACACCAAGACGTGAGGCAGATGCTGAAGACCCTGGCAGGACACTCCATGCAATACAAAGGAACTTGGAGAGGTTGAATCGTCAAGTGCTTATGGCCGCTATCGAGGACCTACCGAAGGCTATCAAGAGACAGGTGGTAAGAGTACCACGAGACTGGGTGTGGTTATTCCGTTGAGTAGCGACTTCCATTGTGTTCTGTAGGAAATAAAATGTTGGTCAGGGACCTCAAGAGTAGATTATAGATATGATTGGATGACTGTAATATTTTTTTATGATAGACATAATCGGGCATAAGCCCCAATTTTCTAGGGCATGATGGTCCATATTTTATATATTTTTGAACACTCTAATATATATATATATATATATATATATACAACAATTTATATGATGTGATGACTCAAATGTATGATAATTAATGATGTATTTGATATATTTTTTAAAGTATAGAATGCTTAATATGCCAATCAATTGCTTGATTAGCTAATAAGTCTGCCATCAAATTGTCATTTCGAGGAATATGAATGAATGTTATAAATTGAAATGATCATTGTAACAAATGTACCCTAAAAAACAATCGATGTAAAAATGGGTCTCAAACACGATATGTGTTGTTCAACTATGAAACCACCAACCATGAATCCAAGAAAACTACTAACGAATCAACACCCAAAGATATTGCTTCGGAGAGTAGGTTTACCATTGCAGTGTATTCTGCTACGTTGTTTGAAGCAGGACCAATGCAGACACCTCTTGAAACTAACAACTGACTGGATCGATAACGGAGTAGCCAAGCCGCGGAAGCCAAGTTTTGGGTATGTCTACTAGCACCATCGGCGAAACCAAAGTTACTCATGTCATCCAATATTACCTACCAAAGAAGATTAAATTCATAAAAATCATACCAAAAAATGAAAACCCAAATATGTACAAAAAACAAAATATATACAACAAAGCAACATGCTAGGCCAAAGCCTAGGCATAATAATTTTTCAAATAGAACCCATTTTTGGGCTCTGCTAGCTCATTTACATCAAATTCAATCAAGGCATAAGCTCCTTTGTTCAGGACCTTTTTAAATGAACTTACCTGCCCCCAAGGCACCCTTCCCTTGGGCATAAACTAATACAAGGTCACCTTTAGAGAAAACCCTAGGTTTGACCGCCTTATCGTACTTAACCTTTACCCCTTACTTATGTGCCTCATTCATCGTAGATGCATCTCGACATTGCTCATCGAGATGTTCTAGATGAAGAAGGAATTCTTCAAGACTGGAAGTGTCAGGAAGAAGCTCAACAGCTAACTTAAGAGAGGGAATTTCTAATTCAATAGGAAATATAGATTCCAACCCATAAGCCAGTTGAAACGGAGTAAAATCAGTTTCAGTTTTGACTGACATCCGATATGCGCAAAGTGTAGGATACAACATAATATTCCAATTGGATCTGGCTTTATCAATTGTCCTTTGAAGAATTGTCTTCAACGATTTGTTCATGGCTTCAACTTGCCCATTGGCCTGAGGATAATAAGGAGACGAATTCTCCTGTCAGAAACATAATTTCAGAGCCAATTCAACCATCATGTTGTTCTAAAATTGACTACCATGGTCAATGAAAATCTCTTTGGGGATACCAAAGCGAGAAACGACCTAGTTGAAGAGGAAGAGAGTTGTTGTCTCACCGTCATTCTCAAAAGTAGGCATAGCTTCAACCCACTTGGTGAAGTAGTCAACAACTACAATACTGTACTTCTGACCTTTAGCCAAAGGTGGGTTACAAGTAGTATAATCAATACCCCACTTTGTAAAGGGTCCAACAGTAATGACAGGAAAGAGAGGAGCTGGATGAGCACACATATTTCAAGTATAAACATGACACGGATGACATTTTTTGAGCGATTCACACAATCTTTGAAAATCGAAGGCCAAAAGTATCATGCACACAAGATATTTTGGGTTGTAACAAGCCCAGATAAATAACCACCACAAGCTCCATTGTGGCAACCATTCAACACAACCTCTACTTCTTCGAGAGTTAAGAAGCGTCTAAGGATCGAATCGATCCTGCAATGATACAAAGTGTCACCAATAATCAAATAAATTTTGGCTAAGCGACGTAAATTTCAGTGCTCATCTTTCGAAAAAATCGAGGGAAACTTCGCAGTGTGGAGATAAACTATGAGATCCCCATACCAAGGATCCTATCAAGAAATGAGAAAAATATGTTCATCAGGAAATGATTCGTCATAAATGATCTCTTCTCCACAGGGCAACTAAGACATAAATTCCGCAAAAACTAATGTTTTCTTGGACTTGGCAGACATAAACTCAAGATCAAATTCCTGCAAAATCAAAATCCATGGATTGTATTTTCCCCCAATCACTCAACTACTGAGAACAAACTGAAATGGATTGACTACTGCAAAAAAATATGTTTTGCGAAGGAGAATATAATGTCTGAGTCGCTGAACAACATGAATAGCTTCTAAAGCAAGTTTCTCTATCGGAGAATACCGAAGTTCAGGACCTACCAAGCCTCGACTAAGGTAGTATATAACATGCTCAGAAAGAGCATCATCTTCCTCAACCAGAACGATACCAATGGTAGATTCTATTGCCGTGAGGTACAAGAGGAAATCCCTGATATAATCGGGTGGACTCAGTAAAGGAGCATATGTCAATGATTTTTTCAAAGCATCGAATGAACGTTGAGCAAATTCATCCCAAAAGAATGGAACTCCTTTCTTTAATAATCTCATAAATCCTTTTGTAATTTCATCATAATTTACGATGAATCTCTGCAAGAAATTAGATTTTCCTTGCAGACTTTGAAGTTGATGAATTGAATATGGGGGAGGCAACTGAAGTATTGCCTCAACCTTGAAGGGATCTACCTGAATCCCTTCCATAGACATGATGAATTCCAACAACCGACCGGATGTGACAGCGAAAAAACATTTGTTCGAGTTCAATTGGATTTTTTAATACCAACATCGTTCAAAAACTTGATGGAGGTGAGAAGGATGATCAATTATCTTATGAGAACGAGCAGCTAAATCATCCAAATATGCCTCGATAATATGTTTGATGTCGTCTAAGGTATAAAACATGGACCGTTGAAAGGTAGCTCCAACATTTTTAAGGGAAAAATGAATTTTCTTGTAAGAAAAGGTACCCCAGGGACAAATAAATGTAGTCTTATGTTGATCTTCAGGATGGATAGTAATTTGATTATATCCAGAGAAACCGTTCATGAAGGAGAAAATCTCATTGCCCACACACTCATCGATAATCTAATCTATAAATGGTGTGTGGTAGTTATCTTTAGGACATGCTTTATTTATGTCTTATAAATCAATGCAAACTCGGATTGTTCCTTGTTTCTTGTCCACAAGAATTTGATTTGAAACCCACTCAGTTAAAGGAATGGGGTAAATAAACCCTGCCTTAAGTAGCTTCTCGATCTCAATTTTGATAGTTGTTGCCTTCCTAGTTTTGACTGGACAAAGTTTTTCCAGATAGGCTTAGCATTTTCATATACCTTGATCTCATGTTAGACAATAGATGGATGTATACCAGGCATTTCCTCATAAGACCAAGCAAACATATCCTGAAACTCTCGAAAAATATCGTTATAAGTCTGAATCTCTTCAAGGGAACACTCGGCTCCAATGAAGTCATTATCTATGATGTTGGGATCTCTAGAGATGTTCACCGGGGTAGTAGGAGAAATAATAGCTATGTTCCCTTCAGTAAAAACATGTGTTGGTGCTAAAGGGTTAAGGATTGGGTGAACAGGACTAGAACACTGAGGGCTAGGGAAACTTGATTCAACTTCGCGCAAGTCCAGTAGAAAGTAAGACCAATGATGCAAATTCATCCCACAGTATCTCTACACCAGTCGTTGCTTCAAGCATGGCCTCTTCAGATGGAAGAGTGGTATCAAGGCAATCCTGAGCTGAAGATGAACTGAGAGTCCAAGCCAGAGCCACATCTCCATCCAAATCCTCCGACGAAAGAGAAACTAGAATGGAATATGCAGAGTCAACAATAGAGCTATAAACAATCTCAGCTTAAGACATAGGAAATTCCATTCCACCCACTTGACCTTCTTCTGATGTGGAGGTAGGAGAAGGTAAGGTCCAAGCGTCCAAAAAGTAATGAATTCTGAAGAACTCTCTCCGAATAGGAACCTTGGAGAATGAAATAGCATTGATATGAACTGAAGGAGGCATAAGATCTGTTGTGTAACCAGCTCCAAAAATAGAAGAAAGAGATATGAACGCCTTAGAAATAAGCCACTTCGAGGGGGAAACCTCCAATACATTACATAAATGAACAATTCTTGGATGATACAATTTACAAAACCTCCTTTCTATATATAGGAGTCCATGTGGCCATAATGTAATCCTAGTGGGCCACCATGTAATCCTAGCCGACCTAACAATAATAATTTAAGGGCACAATAATAACAAAATGGGGGTTACAAGGGTACAATAATAACAATAAGGGGGTCTACACTAACATAATAAGGGGATATACTATTAATATAGGGACTTAACATGCCCCTCTCCTTCAAACAAGTGTTGTCCTCAACGCTTGATTATTTCTTGATGCTTCTGTATAAAATTCTCATCCTCCCATGTGAAATATTTTATAGGAAAGTTCTTCCACTTGCTGAGATACTCTGAAATTTATTTTACTTTTCGAGTTCTTGTTTCTATGACTGCTTCATAACTTCTTTCGATGTGATGTTGATCTTCCTGTTGTTTCATTAGATTCTGCACAAAAGTTGGGTTATCCTTTGAGAGTTGGAGAACTTGTTGTTGATGCTCGATGTGATCTTCCATTAATTTATCATCCATATTTGCTATTATTTGATCCTTCAAACCATCCAAATTAGCCTCTATTTCTGCTTTTAAACCATCTATTTCATCTTCAATTGCTCTTCGTAAGATTGAAACTTGTTGCACTTGGTACCGTAATTTTGATATCTCATACTGCAACTCTTCCTCTTCATGCGTCATAGTATAGCTTTTTGAGGGATTAATGGGTATTGAATTATTTTTTGGAGGCATTATAGAACCCAATACTGATAAAAATTCTAAAATATGCACTTGGAATCAATTCAAATTGATTCTTCAAACAAGACTTATGCAATTTGGAAAAATACACACCTTTTTCTTGCTTTGAGGAGCTCGATATTGAAATTGAATTATCTCTATAATTGAAAATCTTCAATATCTAAAATTCTTCCCTGTAGTAGCCCTCTGAAGCTTCTTTCAAATGCCACAGGTCTGATCTAATTTGGATTCTCCAAAACAAAGTTGTGTCCAATCTCCCACAATGACCTAATTTTGGACTGGTTCAGTAGAGTGAACTTGTACGACTTTCCACGTGTCACTGTTTCGTCTGTTGTCTCTGAAATTGATAGCCAAGAAACTAAATTCTGTGTACTTGTGACCACTTTTTACGGCACTCAAATCCACTGCCCAGAGAGAGAGTTATTGAACTTTTCCCACGATCACCTCTTTGAGATGAAATTCAGGAGCCTGCAAAAGCACTACCTTCCACAGATCATATCTCCAGAAATATTGCGAACCAAGCTCTGAAATTTTTTGACGAATTTCCTTAGGATTTCAGCTTCGCACCATATGAATTTCAGATTCTGAAGCTTCGTAGAAAAAAATTTATAGCGAAAATTCCACGATGACCTGTTTATGAGCTTGAAAAAAGACCTAAGTTCCACAGATGATATCTCCGAAAATATTGCGAACCAAGCTCTGAAATGTTTAGACCATATTCCTCAAAATTTCAGCTTCGCACCCTAAAACTTTCAGCTTCTGAAACTTCGTAGAAAACAATTTATAGCGCAAATGCCACGATGACCTGTTTAGGGTCTTGAAAAAATACCTAACTTCCACAGATGATATCTCTGAAAATATTATGAACCAAGCTCTGAAATTTTTAGACAATATTCCTCAGGATTTCAGCTTCGCACCCTAAAAATTTCAGCTTCTGAAACTTCGTAGAAAAAAAGTTATAGCGAAAATGCCACGATGACCTGTTTGGAGCAGCGAAACCCTAGAATCCCCAGCTCTGATACCAAATGTTGTGTAACCAGCTCCAAAAAGAGAAGAAAAGATATCCCGCCTTGAAATAAGCCACTTCGAGGGGGCAACCTCCAATACATTACATGAATGAACAATTCTTGGATGATACAAATTACAAAACCTCCTTTCTATATATAGGAGTCCATGGGGCCACATTGTAATCCTAGTGGGGCCACAATGTAATCCTAGGCGACCTAACAATAATAATTTAAAGGGAAAAATAATAAAAATATGGGGTTACGAAGGTACAATAATAACAATAAGAGGCTACACTAACATAATAAGGGCTATACTATTAATATAGGGACTTAACAGATCAAAGTACCCATCGAGGAAGTGTACATTTCCAACCCCAAATTCTCAACAATTGGCTTGGTATCCTTCTAGGAATGGTTGAGTTAGAAGATGCATTCATATCTATGGGGAAAAATCCGATTGGTAAACTATGACAATTCTCCAACAATTCTCCCTTCGTGAGAGAAACAAACAATACGAAATAATGAGGATGCAATGGAATCCATCTCATGGATACAGTTTCACCCTAACATAAGGTTATAGTCTAATCTTGTATCGACTATCTCAACTTCGATATTAATAGTTTTTCCCCCAACACAGATGGGAAAATCTGGAACAATACCATGCGGCTTGTGAGAATGACCATCAAACGCAGTCAGAAAAGTGGTTGAAGGAACAACTGTGGGAGATCCAATACCCTTCCAGCATGCAAGAGACATTACACATGTGGAAGCACCCTCATCAACGACCGTTTGAAAGATATTAAATTTTTGATAAGTCGACCTAATATGGAAAGCCATATGATGAGGAAGTCTCTTTTTAAAACTTGACATGTCAAATGTAATCATTAGAGAATTCTTCGGATCAACCGCCCCAATAGCAGTGAGTAAAGCACTCTGTTGAGCAGGACAAGACTGGAGCACCTCTAACGCAGATATAGCACAAGGACTTTGAGCTAGATCTTCTACAATTGAGTAGTTCTGGGTAACCTTGGCATTAGGATTGATCGTCGTATGCTTTGAAGACCCTTTCTGCATCCGAGGTATAGGCTCAACAATAGGCCTCATAATATGAAGTGGGTCAGCACTATTAGGAGCACCCTTAGCTTTCGAAGACTCAGCTTTGCCATAATCACGAGATCTCATAGCGATATCTGCGTGAGCACTCATCATGTATATGTTTGATGTATTTTCCCCTTCATGGCTGCCCCCAGAGGAAGCCCCAGTATTTGGATTTGTGCCAGCAAGTAATTGCTGCCCTTGGAGAAAAGGGTTTGTCAGCACAGCTTGGGAACTAGAAGAACCCTGTTGAGCTAACAAGCACTGCACATCTTGAATTTTAGGGCAAAGGTGTGTAAGATGATCTCCAATGCACAACTTTCATGGAAAATTCACTTTCTTTTTATTATCCTTTTTACCCTCTCTAACATGATCATTGGATTTGTTCTCATTCCCCTTCCCATCCTTGTCCTTTTTCTTGTTATTCCGTCCTTTCTTATTCCCATCAGATTCTTGATTTCCTTTGGGGTTAGAAGTTTGAACAACATTAATTTCCAAGGACTGGGAAGGAGTTGACACTGAAGGCACAACCTGACCAGAAGAAGCAGATTGTATAGACAACTGTTGCAATTTACTTAGCAGATTAGCCGTATCGCTATCAATTGAACTAATAAGCCCTTCATCATGAGGACCAAGTTTAGTTTTGGCTAAGTCCAATTTGGAGTGAGGAGCATCTGACAAAATTTTATTAAGGACTCCAAAATGAGAATAAATCAGTTCTAACTGCTGAGCCCTAAAAATAGCCTTCTCTTAAGAAAATACCCCTGAAAGGGATACATCCTTAGAAATTTTTGGTTGTAAGGATTTCAAAAACCATTCAAGAAGGAATTCATTTTGGATTTGGGCTTTAATGAGCCTCTTCCTTCTTCATCATTCCTGAATATGGTAAGAAATGTGAGTTGCCTTGTCTTGCTGAAAATTGGCCACGAGATCAGTCTTGGTGTCATAACGGACAGGTAACTGAAAATGATTTAAGAACATGGTAGCCAACTCTCCAAAAGTAGAAAAACTACCCCCAGTTAACTCTATGTGCCATTTCGCAGCATTTATTTTCAAATTTCATTGAAATAATCTCAACCTAATCGAGTCATCGATCAGGGAGTTCAATGAACACCATAAATGGAAATTGGTGATATGATATGTCAGATCCTCACCAGTCTTCCCTTCAAACTTTGGAATGTTTGAGGGGAGCTTGGTGGGGACCAGAGGCCAGCCCCGACTATACCGAATAAGATTGTTAGTCAATTTTGATAGATCTGGCAAGTTTAACGTTGCCAGAAATGGTAAGCGTGGAGGAGCCTGGGGATTCCATCCCCAATAGGAAGGATTCCCCACATTCTGAAAAAGAATAATCTGGATTTTTTGAGGCACCAAGTTTCCAGATGTTGTTCGTAGAAAATTTCAGGCCATAATAAAATCTGTGTGACCCAACATTCGGAGAAGGACCCCCTCCAAATATAGAGTTACTATACACAGGAACATTCCCTCCAACTGAGGTATTGAATGGAGAATAAACCCCTCAGTAAGGGTTCCATGCATTTCAAAATAGATAAAAATCCTAATAAGTACTCGATGAAGGGAAAGGAACATTCCCTTGCTAACCAACGAAGAACTGACTCCCCTCTCCTAACATTATAAAAACAAGGTTCCATCCTGAAAAGACATTAGTACTTTGACCTCCAGAAAAATGATTGAAACCTTGACTTTGAGAGGTAAAAGGTAAGGATCCTAAGGAAGGGGTTGAATGAGGGATATGCCCACTTCTAAAGGGGAACCCTTCAAATGAAATTGATCCACTAGCCATAGAAGGTATGGGTGTGGAGACAGCTGAAGCAACAGAAAAGGAGAAAGAAGGAATTCCACTAGTGGGCATTAAGAAAAGGGATCAGATTGAGAATCATGTGCTTGGGTGTTTCTAGAGCCAACCACAGCAGCACTAGAAGTTATTGTTGATATGGAAATAGTTCCTCCTCCTTCAACTGAAAGAGGATTCTAAACACTTGCAGTGTTAACAACTGAAGTTGTGTTCCCAGCCGTGGCCATCGAAAGAAAGGGATATGATAGAAAAGGACTAGCCAATCCTTGAGACTTGGGCCCGATGTACCGAAGAACATCAGGACAAATACCAGGAAGAGAAGATGGAAGAGACTCATCAGGCTAAGGGAATTCCTCTGCTTCAACTTCTTCTGCTAGAAGTAAAACTCTAGGGATGAGTGGAGCACTCCTCTCTATACTGACACTGACACCAGAACCACCCACAGAAACAACAAGCCCCAATGGAGGATCACTCTCCGTTGCGTTCGAAATCATTGGATGAAAATCACCCACCGAATTAATCCTATGCCTTCTTGAAAAAGGCTCAGCACTCGCGGGAGAAATCCCACAAAGCCTCCTCGATCGACGAGGCAATCAGTCAGCCAATTTAAGAGATTAATTTTAGACTCAAAAAATATAATAAACTAAGAAATCTAGGAGCAAAGAGCAAACTCTAAAAATTTCCTAAGGTGCAACCACACAGTAGCTCTCAGGTATTTCCGCTTCGGGTGATGAGGATCGGACACCAAAATACAAGAAAGCGAAATAATAGGACCTTCCAAAAATATTATGGGATAATTACGCCCCAGGCCTACTAGAAAAGGTAACATAAACATTTATGATGACCTCCTAACAACAACCTTTTCCAATGCAAGTCCCCAAGCTTCGCAAGGGCACCCTCTAGAAGTATTGATGGAAGTGATGCAACATATGTCTCAGGTACCACGGGTATTCCCCCCTGCAGTCACCTGTGTGGTCCCTAGGATAGGAAAATAAGGGCACCAATACATATCGGCAGCTGGGCAGAACGGTCTTAGGCCAATATTCAACAAATAGGAGAGGGGATATCTCTCTTCTCTACCTGCACTATCCCTCTCGCTTGACTCTTTGGAGGATATATTTCCTGGTCCACTTAACGGTGTTGGATTTTTCTCTTTAATAAACTTTCTATTTTAACAATTTGAGTGGCCTTAGAGAGTTAACTCTCTACTCACCTAATCCAAGGCCTTACAACCTAGCTAGTTGGTGTATGATTAATGACAATGATGCAAAAACTTCTAGTTGCTTTTAATTATATTTTTATTGGTCGTTACTTAAGTCAAGGGTACACGGAAGTTAAACTGATGGTGTTTGATGACGTAGAAGAAATAAATGAAAACCTAGTTACATGCAAATGCAAAAATTTCCTTTCGATGAAAAGAAATTTCTACATGGGTTCTACGAAACTAATAAAGAAAAATCTTTGTTTTTTCCTTTCAGACACTCACACTTCACACGATCCAAAAAGCTATGAAAAAGACTAAAAATGTTCAAATTCACATAATGCAAACTACCAATGATATGCAAATAGGCTAAGATGCTTACTCTAAAGAAGTGAAAAAGAATCTCTAGAAATTAAATGGTTCAATCACTTTTTGACAGAAAAACAAGGCCAGTTCCAAACAGAACTCCTATGCATAAGAATGCCAAAATGCACTTGATATAAAAGAGAGAAATCAAGAAAATACTTCCTTCAAAATCAAGGTAAAAACCAAAGACTAGAAACCAATGAAAAAGCTTCAAAAGATATAATGAAACCACAAAAACAAACTCAAAGAAAAATCTACGGAAAACAAAAATGTTTTTTTGGGCTTTTCACTTATAATAGAATAAAAAATATTTCAAGAAGACAAGCATAAACTACCCAATAACCGGAATCAAACAAAATGAGTCTCAACAAGGTTTCAAAGTGCTCATAGCGGGACTCAAATGAGAAAAAATAAACACAAAACCAAAATAATTGATTCAGTACAGTAGCACAATCTTTCAGTGAACAACAACTGAAAAAACCGAAAAGAGATTCTTCAAGATTCACAAAAAGGCAAGTTCAAGAAGTCAAGAAAACCAATATAGGCCAAGAAGGCAAAAACCACAAGTAGAGCAATGCATAGGGCCAACAAGAGCAAACAAGCAGAGGCTCATTGTTCTGAATGACCAAAATAGCCAAGAACTTCGGGAAAAGATCTTGGTGCTTCAGCCGCAATTGCAATCACACAGAAAAGACAATTTTACCAAATGGCTAGGTTTTCACAAAAGAAAGAGAGAAAAATATATGTAATCGCCATAAACACGGTCCAGAGACCTTAAAGACACCACAGGAATGGTTTGCCACAGACAAAAAGGAATAAAAGGCTAAAAACTCAAATTTTCATTTTTTTCCAAGCATACGCGGTTTTGCAGTGTGAAACTAGTGTGTATATGTGACTATAACTAAGGAAACTTGCGTATACGTGGGTCCCTATGGAAAATACAGGAGCTATATGTGACTGTGCAGAGACTAAGTTGCGTATGGAAATAAAAATAAGGAAAAAGAAAAAATTCAAGCCTACTCAAGGGACCGGGTCTTCTGTCTGATTGAAAAAAGACGTACTAGACTATAAAAAGTGATAAAAACTTATCAGGAACCTACAATACAAATAAAAAACCCTAACCAGGAATCACACAAATGTGTTCCCCATTGGAGTCGCCATTTATGTTTCAGGAAATGTTACCCTAAAGGTCTTGGGTTGATAAACCTTCATAGATTAGGGTCATGTCATTACAAGAAGGACTCACTTAACCAACTTTTATGCATTAAACTAAAATCTACAGGTTTCAGACCTTACCCAGATATCCTTCGGTTGTAGTAGATCCCACGGGGTGCAAACCCCCTGCAACTCTTTGTGCTCCAAAATCTGTAAACCAGCAAAGAATAAGCACAAAATCCTAGTTGCACAACATATATATGTTCTATATGTTAGTGAAAAGAATACATAATCTCATAAAAACAATATTAAATGAACAATTTAAGATCATTACACATGTATAAAATATTATTGACACGTAAACGTCAGGAACAAGATGGCACTTCTGTTATTAATGACATGTATAGTAAATAAACATGGAGAGATCACTTGAAATTTTCCATGACCTTCGAGCATACCGTCCTCTGGATCCGTCCAGCGCTAGCCTCTAAATATTTCTTCCAAGAATAGTGAAAAATGGATGTCACATAGGATGAGTGAACATATCAAGGAAACAAGGGTTTCCTGAAAATATTTGGGAAGTGCAGGAGGCACAGGGAATATATCAGACTTGGATAGGGCTCCTACAACATGTAATATCTATGTTTCTCTCTCCATTCCTCCCTTAGGCCATCCCCTTAAGGGGCTTTTATACTCACTCAAGTTAGTTTTTACAGTTGGGAACAGTTAGGCCATGGGCTGGGGTAGTTAAGTTACAGGAGAAACCGTAAACCCCGCCTCAAAATAAGGAAATTATATATTTGTAATGTTTAAGAAGGCATACGTGGTTCTCTATGTATGGACTCGTGTGTATACACAGAAAATTCTGGGCAGAATCACGTATGGGTTTTAAGAAACTGGTTTTTGAGAAATATGTCCAATTCTAAAGGGAACGATTGCCCAAGGCCAATGTATAAGTCATCAATTATATGTTGGAGGTAAATGATGCTATAACAGATAAGTAATGACTTATGCCAATATATAAGTCATCAAGTGCCAATTGGTAACTGCAGTCTCTTATGCAACATTGAGCGGTGTAGTTGTGCTCAATGTTGTATCCCTTGAATGTTGGATTTGTTGGCTCCATAAATTGATAATGCAGATAATATAATTTCTCTAAAAATTGCAACCATTCAAAGAAATAATTTTAGGAGAAATGTTAACTATGTTTTAGGCCGATTTTATTTGAAATTGTTGATTACAGATTAGCCCACTCTTTGATAATACATTTGATGTTATTTTCTACGAGTAAGAGAATTTGAAGTCAACCTCATTCTTGATTAGTTGTGAGAGACTTCTTAATGAAGTTAGAAGGAAAGAGAATATGTTCTACAGTTTCCTCAAGTTTACATTTGACACATTGACGAGGGTAAGGAATGATGCATAATTTCTTCATGCTTTATGTACAGTGGTATCTCTTCCATTCTCATTTTTACAACTTGGGTTTATTAAGTTTGTTCATTTTTACAACTTGGGTTTATTAAGTATGTCATGGAATTTTGAGTTCAATTTTAAATATTAACTTTTATTATGAGGGATGGTTGTTTGTAGTAGTAGCAGTAACTGTGCATTTTCCAAAACATATCAACAGTATCTGCATTTAAATTGCAGAAAAATTTTCATCTATGCATTGTTTCAATACGTGTTTTAGAAACTACTGTCAATATTAATGTAGGTACATAAAAAGGGGGGAAACCTAACCTTGGAGGGAGTTAATAGATCATAATTAGATACGTATTTTAGGCATTTTTGAAATGAACAAGTATCTGTATTCTTTATTTCTCTTGGATGCATTATCTTGATGTCACATACATATAAAATTATTTATTACCATTTATTGTTTTTAGCAATGTTATCATATTCAAATATCTTATCTCGTTACCTAGATCCGATTCATTAAAGGAATTGGGGAATTGGAGATTTGAATTGGATTCAAGCATATTTGGTAAAATTTTGAAAGGATCCATTTCCAATTTTACAGTTTTGATCGAAAACAGAATTTGTTTTTAAAATTAAAGGAAACAATTTCCCATTGGAGGAACCAATTCCTAAAGGTTGGGAACTGGTTCCTCAAATGGGAATCACTTCCAATCTCCATGTTGGAACTCAAGTAAAATCTTAAATCCCCCAAAATAAATGAAAAAATGATGGGAAAGGGCATGGGAAATATTCTAGAGGAACCCACAAATCTCATGAGAGGACAATGCTCTAGAAACATTAACTAAATTTTGTCACCTGCGCTTTCACTTGTAGTGATTAGGGGTTTCCATTACGTAGTGATCGAAGGTTTGAAGTTTCCATTATGCAAGAAGCAAGGGTTTCCAGTGGAAGCTATCCACCATCCAGGCATCTTTGAGCATCGGCTTTGAATGGACATGCAATTTTTTCTTTGTTTTAGAATTTTAATTAGAGTCTTGACTCTAGATTTCTTCAATGTTTGTTGTTGTGTATGCTTTTGAGCACACAACAATATTCCTATCTGTGTATGCTTGTTAGCAATGAACATATACAAAAATGATACTTTTCTATGTATTTTTGTGAGAATACAGAGAAAATACCCTCATAATTAAACTTCATAGTTAATATTGAAACCTTTGAAGGCTCATAAAAAGTTTTGTTTTCAATCAGTCACTGTGAAATGCATAGTTGTAGTAGGTTTTTTATTGTTTCATCAACACCAACAATGGCTTCAATTATTTCAGTTTGAGCATGGATTTCATGGTGGAGGGAAAGGAATCAATAACCATCCTGAAAAAAATAGCAATAACAAACATGTCCCGTTGATTCTCCATTGTGGAAATATGTGACCAATATTGAGAAGAAAGAAAAGGATGGTGATGCCATCTGCTTATGGAATTGCAACAAACAAAGTGTAAAAGAAATTTTAGAGTCATACATCAGGGTTAAGGCCTTTTTTTTTGGCTTGAAGGTAATGGAGTTCATCATTGTAATAAATTCACTAGAAAGGATGTGGATGAATTTGAAGTAGATCAAGATGATGTAGATTTAGCCAAGGTAGAAAGGAGGAGTTGTAAACAATTTCCTCTCATAAAAAATGGAAATTTAGTTCCCTTAATGATTGAAGAAGATTGCAAGTGACAAAACTGTGGAACCTTTGCTAAAATTTATGACATGGGAGGGAGGGATAAGATGGACAATAGAGTTGAAAAATCCATATTTTCATGTGGAATACCCTTCAATGTAGTGTGATTTCCATATTGGCGAGACATGCTTAGAGAAGTTATTGAGGCCTCTAGGGGTTACAAGGCACTAAGGGGTCAAACATTGACAAAGGGTGCACTTCCCTTATATGGAAGGAGAAATTTATTGTGGAAATAGTGTTGGAACGAGTTTGTTCCAGTTCCAGTGGAAATGGTGTCTATATTATCTCTAATGGTTGGACTGATACTACTGATATGCCATTGGTAAAAATGATTGTAATGTCTTCTTCAGCCCCATACTTCTTGAGAGAAATAGATGCTTTAGGGGAGAAGAAGAACACTAAATGAATTTCTGGAAATATTTCAAAATAAATTGAGATTGTGTGGCCTTTAAACATTGTGCAAGTCGTCATAGATAATTCATGTTAATGCAAAGTAGCTTGGGAAATTATGGAGGCACTTTATGACCATATGTTGTGGACATCCTTTGTAGTCCATAGTTTAATTCTCGATTTTAAATCCATTTTTGTTTAATTTGAATGGATGAAAAAAGTATGTGAAGAAACAAACAAAGTTTAACTTTTTATCACTAACGACCAAAATGCACAAGATAGATATAAGGAATTTTCGAAACTTCAACAAAAAAAGGTTGGAGAAGCTGTATTTGCATCACATTATATATTTATTAGGCAATTAGTAGACATGAGGGAGACTTTATCCTCCATTGTTGTTAATATCTAGTGGCAAACATGGAAACAAAGCAACACTAAAAAATAAATGTAGGTTAGGGGTACCATTCTTGATGAGGTTTCGTGGTTTCAAAATGAGCTTTTTGTTTCCATGATGGAGCTTGTCACCTCCCAGGTTCTCACTCAAATGTAAATGACCCAACCGGACATGAGACCCTATGAGTGACATAGATAGGCTACCCACTGTCACTTCAACAACTCTATTTATAACTTTAGGTTAGCTCTCCTTTAACACAAGGGGGGAATCCATAAGGAAATCTAAGCCCAAAACCTTAGGAAATATAAGTCAAAATAAATGATGATGGAAGGTGATGCTTGAGGATTTGGGATAAATATTTTTCTAGGGTTTAGTTGTACAATTTATTTTCCAGATCTAAACATATAACTTTCACCGTACTGAAAGCTAATAGGAAATTTGAGATGAAATATGGAGCTGGAAATTATAGATTTGCAAACATAATTTGAACTGTAGTTAAAAGTGGGTAAATGGGGTTTGAAATGAATGTTTTTATTCTATAAACTTTCAGGTTGTAAAAGAGAAAATAAAAGATGGTTTTTATATTCTTTTTGGGTAGTTGAATGGGGATGATAAGTGTCTATTCTCCACATTGCCTATATGGGGTTAGATGGTCTCTTAAGAGGCTACTAAGCACAATTTCAGGGTCTATACAAGATGGAATAGCTTACTATAAATGCAATAGAAAAGGGCCTAAAAATGTGCACTTTTAAGTTACTATCAATGTGTTACTTGACCAGGAAATAAGTAAAGTAAGAACTTAGAGATATCACATGCAATAGATCATTTACATAGAAAAACAATAAAATAATAAGAGAGAGGAACCATCACATAATTCACTTATATTATTGTTGATAATTCCTTCACCTTGGCCTTGAGAAGTAACTTTGATGTTCACAAATCTAACAAGACAATCGAGAAATTAACCAATCCGATTTGTAGCACCATATCCTAGGTTGAAATCAGAACTACTCCATAGAGATGAAATACCAAGTTCAAAAGAATACACATATTCATCATTGTACTATCGATCTTCCATAGCTGGAGACAAGATTGTTTCTTGCTGGTCAATTCTTGTAAGTTCTGGTTTTTTTCATTACAACATTTTCAACATGACTGCTTTCAGGTTCGCCAATTCTGACATCCTGTTTCAATTGACAAGTATTTAGGAAATTTGGTTCCACTTTTTCATTAGTGGCAGGAGATGTAATGATTTGTTTTTCTAAGTCTTCCAATGGTATAGCTTTTTCTTCTAGCATCACATCATTATTTTCTGGAAATTTCTGAAAAAATTCTTGTGTTGCATTTGGATTTTGAGCCATTGTTGGTTCTCCACATTGTCGGTATTCCATAGCTGGAGGTAGGATGTCAATGCTTATGATGTTTTTTATTAGAACATTTTCAACATGACTATTTTCAGGTTCCCCAATTCTTGCATCTTGTTTTACTTGATAAGTATTTAGGAAATTTGGTTCCATTGTTTTATCAGTTGCAGGAGCTGTAATGATTTATTTTTGTGACTCTTCCAATGGTATAGTTTGTTTTATTAGAATTGCATCATTCTTTGTTGGAAAATTCTCAACAAATTCTTTTGCTGCATTGGGGGTTTGAGCCATGACTCGTTCTCCACATAATTTTATATTAGATAAGTCCCTTTGTTCATCAGTATTATTTTTTTTATAAAAATCCCTATTCTCATTATCACATTCAATGTTGATAAGTATTACACCCTTGAATATTGTGCCATTGGCTCCATCTTTGTATTTTGTTGTAACTATGTACATATCTATGTGGGATTCCTCATCACATTTTTCTGTTTCTACAGTTGGCTCTGTTATCTCTTTATTGTATATTGTGGGAAGGTTAGCAACAATATTTGTTGTTGGATTTGTAGCTGGAACTGTTTCTAATCTCTCACCTTTTTCAGTCAAATCTCGAATAGAGAGTAGTTTTTGTTCAAAATAACTTATGGAAAACTATGTTGCTCTCTTAATTGCTGGAGATATTTCTGATACTTTGGCCTATCCTTGTATGGATCCTACTGTCTATCTTTCTTTTGTAGTGTATCTAGTATAAAGGTTACCAAATTATTCAGGTGTTGCAAAGGTAGTTGTAGATCCATGTGATTGTTCTCTAGTAGTAGAGGCGGTGACATGATATATTCCTTCCTTCGAAGGAGCTGGAGCTGAATGAAACGGTTCATGTTTACTCACTATAATTGATTTATCACTTAATAATTTTCTTTCTGTAAATGATATGGATGTCAATTGTATTGCATCATTATCTGCTGATTTAAATTCATGAAGAGTTTTTGTTTCTCATTTTCTTTAAGAATATGGGAATCTCTCAAATGTTTTCCAATATTTTCAAGAGCATCATGATAATCATATGGAAAGTTTCCTAGATGTGCATTCATTTATAGCTCTTTTGAGGTGGCATATTCTTTAGAAGATTAAAAATCTACAAAATTATGCACTTTCCTATCTATGTCACTCTTTTCATCGCTTGTCGAACTTATGGCACTAAGTACCTCACTAGTTTCTGCTTCTTGGAATTAACAATGCCATTAACCTCTTAAAAATCACGAGGTGAAGCAAGAATAACAAATTTTTACCATACCCAGTTTAAGAACTTAGATATACTCATGAACTCCAATATAATTTTTTTTTAGTAAATGATAGGTAAATTAAATAGTCTCTCTTTGAGCTTACCTACTTAAGAAAAGCTACATTTCAATACCCTACTGTCTATAGAATGATTACCAAATTTACAATTCTTGGACATTTTGGGTTTTTCAAAAAAGTATAGTTGAATGCTCAAGATAATTTACCTTTTATTCCAATTTTTTCACTACCTTAAAGATGATTTTTATGCCTCATTAGGCAGGTTTCCACCTTGGTGCTTGAAAATGTAACTAGGTTCGGTCGTCATTGTACTTGAAGTAAAAAATGTAATATATTTGTCAAAAGAAAATAATTTTATTATTCCTAAATTCACTTGTTAAATCATGGGTTTCATGCCTGGGTGAATGGTTATAGGTCAAGCCTCGATTCAAGGCTTTAGGATTAAGTCAAAGTCAATTTATTGTTTGACTCCTCCATCAGGTCATCCACTCATCAAAGACAACTTCTTGAAAGTTGGCCTCAAAAGGATTATTATAAAAATAACACATGTAAACTAAATTAAAGGAAAAATATCTTCATAAACATGTCGTCTATTTGAACTTTATACCATCATAGGATATTCACATTTTATCTCAGAAATCGCAATTTTAGAGATAAACTTTCGGTGATTACAGAGAGGAATTTTTTGTGCAATATCAGAGATAAGTTTTGGTACAATTACATAATGGAATCTCGAACTTCACATAAGTTTTCGGTGATCCCAGAAATAAAAATTTAATGTTTACTATGAACAATTTCAATGTTATCTCACTTTCAGACTATTATAGGAAAACTGTGAAGTGAGTGATCTTGAATGATGGCTAGTGGGTACAACTCAAATAAAATGTCCATTTCACAATGCCTATAGTTGAAATGATTCAGAAAATTTAAAAATTATGTTCTTGTTGATGGTATGCTAAGGAAAATTAGCTCAAATAAATTATTCATTGGAGAGGCCATACAGTAGTTTTCTTTGAACAAAATGAGTTAATTATATAGAATAGGAGTGATGAGTTGAATACCCCTCTCCACATGGCCACATTGAATTTACCATGAAATGGAGTTTGGAGGGGTTGGGGAGGTTTCTTATTTTCATGGAAAAAAACGTAACAAAATTCACTTTCCAAAGGCTATGAAATACTTATACATCAAAACCTCATAAAAACATGCATTCAATCACTATATGTTAATAGAAAGTATTATGGTTAGAGTTCCATATAAAAGTGGGGAGGTTCAAAGTGTTAGTTTTACCTGTTTCTGCATATGTGTTCTCCCAGAGAAGATGCTCAATAGTGATGAGAAAATTTTCACCAGCAGATCTATAGCAGCCTCATATTTTGTGCATCCTTGGGTTGTTGCGAGGTTGAGGTGGCACAATTAGAGGATGTTCCTAATTTAGCTAGGTTCTGGTTCCTGTTAGTGTCAGTTTTTGCATCCTTCCACCAATGATCAAATAAACTCTTTTAGTGTCATGTTAGGGTCCCATTTTGAAAAATTTTCCATTCCATTAGGTCATCATGCAAAAATTTGGTCATTGGGTGCTGATTTAGGTCTAATCTCACTCCTTTCAAAAAATTTGTAACTTGATGGCTCATATCAACGCTTTTATGAGTGTACCATTAGTCATGGTTTTCATCATCATTTCAGTCATTTTCATCATGGTTTCATTTAGTCAAAGTCTCCATTAGGTCTTAGGGTTTCCAAGGTCATCAAATCACCATTTCATGCATAAAAGTCCAACAAATGAAGGTGTGCCAATAAAGAAATTTCATCAGTAAGTTTGATTTGTAAATTTTGTTCGAGATCAAATGTTATTTTATGTTTCTAATATGTAATAATTTCATCATGTTCCTAAAGCTACAATTGAGAGTTCCAAAGCTACGAGGTTCCAAAAGCAAAGTGAAAATCATGAGGTGGGCCACCCTTCCTCTTTGAATTTTTAAGTCAGGTAAACCCTTCCCATAGTAATTTTCCTTTTCCCCACATCCACATAAACTCCCTAAAGCCCTCACACCCCCTCACTTTCACTCCCTAAGCGTCTACATCCAAACCCTAGACCCTACACCACACCACTATCCCTATATTGCATTTTTGGCAGCCTCCTAGAACTAGACCTGTAATAAAATTACCTAGGTCTACTCCTACCCTAATTCCCTTCTATTCCACTTCCTAAACCTTCCTAACACCCTTCCCTACTTCCATAATTTTTCCCATCCCCATTTCCCTCTCCTAACTGGTCCATCCTACTCCACTTCTCCATTCCCTTGTTTTTTCACTACTAGGGTTTTCCCCTTGCAAAGTACATATGCAGGGAGATAATAGGCCTTAAAACAAGGGAGGAAATATTTCAAGTTATGAGCCACTAAAAACACATGATATGATATCCTCTCCATTTTCCAAGCAGTGCAAAATTCCAAGAAATTAGCCTTTTCAAGTTATGGGTTACCTAGGGTTTACAGTGCACACATGAACAATTTTTCTTAAAAGTGTGTTTCTGACCAAATGGAGATGAATTTGAAAATATTTAAAGAATTTTTTCTAAATAATAGAACAAGTAACAAAAACCTCCTTCATTTTATACACAGGTGTTATTATTTGGGAGAAATATCCAAAATATAGTTGTTACAGGAGAGTTGTTGTACTTATGGAGTACTCTTGGGAAAATGCATTTGTCTCTGTCATAGAATATCCAAATGAATTTTTTAACGCATAAAATGATAACTAGATATAAGGAGGTTTCAAATGAGCTATTCTGAGCTCAATTTGGAGTTCAGGAAGGCCTCCAAGAGTGACCTGCAACTTCACGTCGTTCTTTTCCTAGTGACATGCTTCTCGTTTTGACCAATATTGAGAGAATTGATTTTTAAGGGGATATAATTGATCATTTTCAGTGCTTGAGGGGTTCTTTGTGTAGAATACAGAGAGATAATTCCAACAAGCTATCATGAGATCCATTTGGAGTTCATGAAGGCCCCCAAAAGTGGTCTACAATCTCATGTTGCGGTTTTGCAGGAGGCCACACTACACTTTTTCCAAAGGCGTTGTGATTTTTCCCAGGCATACTGCGTTTTTTCCAAGCACGCTGCACTTTTTGCAGTTGACTGATTTTTATATAATTTTCAAGTTTTCTCAGTTGATGGATGAATTCAATGAATTTACTGATGTAATGATGAAATGTAAATTTAATTATGTCCTAAATAGTTACTAGGGGTAGATACATCATGCAAAAATATAATTTTGGTCAAAGTGAATTAGTTTCCTGAATGATAGGGATGAGTTGGCTAACCTCCCTAATAACTAGGGTTCTAGTTGAGCACTTAGTGGATCAGCTCCACAAGTTGGGGATTCAACCCTTGAGAGTGGGAGAATCAGTTTTTGGCCTATATCTTTCATTTCCTTATTCATTGCAATGGTTGGATGCTGTAGAATTTGATCATTGAACATCATTGTAATCATAATTTTGGTAAGAAATAACAGACCGAGTTGCATATATTTTGATTGGATACTTGATGTAATGTGATTTAAAATTTTTTCTTCTTATTTTTTTCAAATGTGTGAATGTATTGTGATTCCATATTCATGCAATATTTGTATGTGATTTATTCCTATGTCAGAAAGACAAAATTCATTAGCTTATGCTATGTTTTGGAGGAATAGTTACAGATTCATGTTCAATTTATTCTAATTGAAAAGAATTCATGTTTCCATCATATTTTATGAAACCCTAACCAGCTAAACCACTCCATATTGCTACATTAATGCATTAATCTACTTAACTACCTTTCCCCATTAGATCCCTACAATTTTGATCCATAATTGCCCTGACCTAGTTTATTCTCTGACCTATTCACCATCCAACCCTTTAAATTCAATCAAACAAACCCTAGTGCTACTACATCTAGCCTAAATTCTCATTGATTCAATCATCTTGGCTGTGATGTTGTGAAGAGAGCCCTCTCCTGCTTAGTAGGGCTACCTACCTGGAAAAATATTGGTCTATGGTTACCTTTGCTGGTCTCTTCTCAGCCTCAGAGATCCAGTGGAGTGATAACAGTTCATAGACAAAGTTGTCATGTATGCCTAGGAACACCTTTTTAGGTAGCCAATTGTAAGGATTTTTGTTCCTAATATGGGTGCACCACAAGGATGGTCTATTTTTGTAATTCATTAGCATTTTATTATTCTATTAAAGAAATATAGGGTAGAGGTGTTGTTTATTTAGTTTTGAGCTATTGATTTGTAATCATATTATTCTTCCCGTCAATTAAGATAAGAGAAATTGTGTGCATCGAAGTCCATATGCTATTTGTAATTTCCAGAGCTTTGATTATTCAAATTTAGTACATTAAAGTGTGTTATTTTGAGTTCTTCTCTAGTTTTCTATTTGTGTTTTTCAGACTTCTATGTTTATAGATCTAGGATTGTGTTTTTTGTCGTGTGGACAGGAAGTTAAGTTCTTAGTTTCCTAGCAGTTAGGGTTTCATTTTAGAAGTGCAAATTTTCATACCCTGTTCTAAAAATTTAACGGGGTATAAGAGTGTATTTTCTAAAATTTTCCAATCTGTATATGGAATGGAATACTACCTGTGAGAGGGAAATGTTGGAGGTTATCAATGTCTCTGATGCCCCAACTTTAGCAATTGAAGCTAAACTATACTTGAGATAGGTTTCAGTGCCTGTGAGAGGGTTGTGGGTGAGATGCTTATGTGATACCAGTGAATGAAACATTGTTTTACTAGGAGAGTTGATTTTCACCCATGATAGGTTGCTGGTATTATTTCCCCCCCTCTTGGCTGATTTTTTTGGTTGAGGTGTGTTCCATGAGTTACATATATGACTAGTCACTAGTCTTGGTCTTAGAGTGCGACTGTCTAGTGTGTGCATCCAACTTTAGACCTTGGAAGTGCATTCTAAAGATGTTGTTAGACGAGTTTTATCTATGGTGTTTTGTGGAGGTTAAGGTTAGAACTCCTACAAACCCTATGTAGTTGGGTTAATACACTAAGAAGATAACCAAACTGAAGATTTCTTGATTTTTTGAAACATCATTTGTTCCTCATATTTTGAATAACTGAGTTCCATATGATGCTTTGATCACTTTATATGACAGTGTGAAATTGTGTTGCTTCCTTGCAATTTTTTCCAAACTTGTAGTTCTTTCCAAAAATACCTGGGGATATCTTTTGATTTCATTTGCAACTCTAACTGTTCATTTTTCGCAAATTCAATCTCTTTTGGATTTACTAACAACATTACAATGTTCTCAATGGTTTGGTATTTTTTGTGTGGTGCTCTTTCCTTGTTACAATTCTCATCCAGCCATGGGTTAAATGACATAATATTAGAGAATTTTATATTAGATAATTTATTAGAGTTAAAATAAGCTTCTACATAACTAATGGGTGGGATGATTTCTTTTTCTCGTGACAACTCTAACCTAGTTGTTGGCTCCTAGTGATTTGCAAGATTGGCAAGAAAAACTCTGCAAGGAACCACATCAAACCAGTTTAGAGTCTAAGGATCTAGCCTTCCTAGACTCAGAGAGGGCTCTCTCTATGTTTGTGATGAAAATAATTTATCTTTATGCTTACGTTTTCTAATTTTAGGCTAGTTATGAAACTCTGGGGTTTTTTTTTTGGTTTTGATTGATTGTTAGTTGATTGTTTTGTTTGAATAGATAGAATCTGAGAAGCATCATAAAAGGTTTTAATTGTACATAAATTCTTCAATGGTTTCCATAGGGAAAGATAACTGCATCAAATGGATCCTTTAGATAAAATGAGGGTGTGATGACAACAAGTTGTGAATTCAGTAAAATTAAAGGGAAATTAAGAATCCTTTAACTATTCTTTAAATAAGAAGAGACTTTAGGACATCAGTTGGGTAAAAATGAAGAGCAACTAAGAATTCTCGAACTATACTTCACTAGAAAAAACCTCAAGAAAAAAATCCAATAATCCTAGAGAGCAATTAAGAATTCTCTAGTTATTACTTTTAGATAGAGAAAACATTTAAGATAATAGTTTAGTGAAACTAAAGAGTAGTTAAGACTTCTTTAATTAAACTTCAAAGAAGGCCTTTAAAATGAATGTTTGAGAAAAGCCAAAGGACAAGCCAAACCATAAAATTCTTTGGCTAGACTCTACTAAGTAAACTTCAAGAAAACAATCCAGTAATCCTAGAGAGAAATTAAGAATTCTCTAGTTATTACTTTCAGATAGAGAAAAAAATTAAGATAACAGTTCAATGAAACGAAAGAGCAGTTAAGAATTCTTTAATAAAACTTCAAAGAAGGAATTTAAAATGATTTTTTAAGAAAAACCAAAGGATAGGGCAAACCATTTATGGAGAGAGATTACTTTTTTTGGCTAAGGATATCAATCATGAGATTGAAAATCAACTCATGGGTCTCGTGCTATATTTGACTGCAGAAGATGCAAATAAAGATATTTTCAAACTTCTTTGGCTAGACTCTACTAAGTAAACTTAAAGACAACAATTCAGTAATCCTATAGAGCAGTTAAGAATTCTCTAATTATTACTTTAGAGGAAAACATAGAGATAATAATGACAGACAGAGTTGAGGTGCCAAAACAATATATCTCAATCTAAAATTTCTATTATATTATCAGAGAAATCATGAAAAATATGGAAAATAGAAGGGAAACATTGAAAAAGAGGGATAAAATCACCATTAATATAGTTCAAGAATCTTGTGAATGTGCTTGAATTACTGATGTCGAAAACAATTACAATACTCCAGTACAACAATCTTTTCAGCTTAGATTCTGATCAAAATCCAGCTTTTGCAATTAGCCAACTAACCAACACTAAAAATGAACAATATGTGTAATATTTATCTGCAAAATGAGGAGGTTTCCCTAACCTAGGCTGATAGATTTGTGTTTATTACAGATTTAATGTAATCTGAACCTTTGAGACCATGCAAGGCCCAAGGAAAATTATCTATGACTGACTCACTATAATATTAAATTCCTAATTTACTGTTGAGCTAAATTTCAGGATATTTTTTAATTTTATGGATTTTTATTAAATTTGACAATAACTATTGAGTTGCTTCAAAATATCTCTAATTGGAACATTAAGTGAGGTAGCTGATTTTAGCAGAAATAGGCTGTAGGTGGAAAAATGTATTTTGGAAGAAGTAATTGTTGTTTTGCCTCATCATTCGGATATGTCTTCTGTGCTAATTTGCTTTTGATTTGTCTTTAAACCTCTAATTTGGCTTTAACTCAGATTTGTCTCTTCTTTAATTCTTATTTCTCTGTTTAATTCCTTTAATCTACCTTTTATGTCTTCACTCTGTCTTAACCTTTAACCCTTGATTAAATTTCTAATCCCTTTTATCTTTGATTGCTTGGTGATTGTTTTATTTATTTGCCTATATCTCTGCGCATCCACTATAAATTATTTTATTTCATTACCCTGTGCTATGGAGAACTCTTGCCGCCTTTGGCGTGTTTGAATGACCATCAATGGTCATGATCCATTGATGATTTTTCTTGGTCTTGTGCTCCTGGTCCTTCTGAGTAAAAAAATTTGTTGGATCGTCACCTAGAGAGCTTGATTTAATAATTCTTGGACTTAATAATGCAATTTATGCATTCTCCTCCATGTATAATAACCTGAACATTAAAAAAAAATCATTAATTTCTAAACCTTCTATGGATACATTCCAGAAGATGGGGGCTTGCAGGTTTCCTGCGTTTGTTTGGGATTTTGGGCCCTTTAGAGTGTTACAGGGGCTTATATGGTGGATAGGGGCTTATCACAAAAGGACATGGCTTTGAAATATTTAAACGAGTCGGTGGTTTCCGGTTTATGGCGTGGAAGTGGTGGGTTGTTTTCGCACGGTGCACGAGCCATAAATGGTATTGGGTGAAGCAATGTGATACCATAGGGTACGCGACGTGTGGCATGGAGGACATGAGGTAATACCGTTGATATCGCAGGTTTAAAAGGTTTTAACCCTCGCACATTTGGGGGTGCGATACTATGCATGAGCCATTGGATCTGAGGGAGTTAATCCAACAGTGATCGGGGTTTAATGAGTCTGTGGGTGGGTTTAGAGAGTGGGACCCGGGGTATATTTAAAGCAGAGGTGCTTAACATACTGTGGTACTAGGGTTATATGGCCGCAGGATTTTAGGTTTAGGGGGGGGGTTAAGTTCATTAAAGCACAAGTTTTAATATAAAAAAGAGATGGGGTATAATATAAAAGGGGTCGGATAGTTTTTCAAATAAAACAAATTTTTATTTAAAAGAGAATGGGATCCGAATGATATAACATATATTCAAAAACAATGAAAAAGGGTTTTTTCATTTTTTTAAAGGGAAAGAGGGGGATGAGTGAAAAGGTGGGGTTAAATGGAGTTTTGGGTAGGGGAAATGGTAGAAATGAGGCGTTTAGGATCAAAACATGGAATTTCAGTATCATGAGGGTATTTTGAAAGAGGAAAAATGAGAGATAGTGAAAATAGGTTAAATGAAAGTAATGAAGGTAGTGAGATTTCTGAAAATAAGATGATAATCAAGGAATGTTATTTTCAGCAGAGTATGGAAAAACCATAATCATATAGCGATAGTGTAGAATAAAAATGACAAACAGTAGTGAACACATCAATGACTGGAGTGGTGGTTGGTTACTTGATGCTTTTCATCAACCATATTTGATATAGTTGATGCGGTCAATTTTATCTCAAATTGTGATAGATTCAAAAGATGATTTTCTTGTATGGTTAAAGTGGGTATTTGATGTGCAATGAACACATTAGGATGTGACATTGTGGACTATTTTTACTAGAGTTTCAAGTAGGAGCCCCTAGAGCACCATTTCACAATGATTTTCTAAGAAATGGTGCTCCAAGGGCTCTTGTTATACACTCTGGCAACACTAGTCCACAACCTCACATCCTAATGTATTATTTGTACATCAAATACCAATTTCAACCTATTAACTCTCCGTAAATTCAAATGGGACAAGACAGTTGACGCCAAAGGTAACCTTTTTAAACCTTCTTTGGGTTGAAAAATGTAATATTCCTAAGTGGGAAAACTCAGCAATACATGTAGTAAAAACAAAATTTTCAGAAAGATATGCAATAATATTTAAATGCAGCCCATGGATCCATTCATTTATACATTATAACAGCCATATAAAAAATTAGATCTGAAACAAATCATGGTAGGTTAGTTACATAAGCGTCCCAAGCCATTATTTCTCAAAAATCATGCAAAAAGAGGGGTTGCAACCATGAATAAAGCTGGAAATACCCTGACAACATTATTTTATTACTCCTGCAATAGCAGTAAGTTGTACATCATATCTAGAGCTTATATGTGCATAAAAATTTAGATCTATATCAAATCCATGCACTATACATGCTCCTCTAATGAACCCCCTTAGGGTTTTCAACAAAACACCATGTACAAAGTGTAGATCTGAGATCCAAGACTACAGATCTACTAAAAATTATAAATCTGGAAAGTTGATCTGATCTGATATGAAAAAATAAAGGATCTCCTCCAACAGATCTCCAAAGTGAAGGGCAGATCCCCAACACTCAGAAAATCATCTCTCCAAATGGTGCATTGAACCACCCTGCAATTGCACCTTCAAAAATTACACAGATATGGATCAAGAATATGCTGTAGGGGACACAATGTAGTTGGACTATAGCCAATATATGAAAATGAAGCTCAATACCTTCAATATTGTCCTCCCAATGGAGTAAAAACCTCCTCCACTGAAAATGAGCACTGAAATGGCCTAGATCTGAAGATCTAGTCTCCACTTGTTGCAGCTTAATGAGACAGAGAAACCGTCAATAGGATATATAGTATCAAAGGAAGATGAAGCTTGGCCTTCAGCTAGATAGTGGATAATATGGTGCAAGGATCCTCCAAGAGCTACTTAATGGAAGAGGTGGGATTCCTGATCAAGAACACCCTGTGCTAAACAACACTCTATCTCAGCTAAACAAACAGAGAAAGAAATATGTCCAAAAAGACCATATATCAAAAAATCATAATCATAAGCTAACCCCATATGGTTTCCATCCTCATCCTTATAAAAAAATTTAGCCTTCTCTACTTTGGTTCCACTCATTAGGGTTTCCATCTTCATGCAATGAATCTCCCTCCAAAATTGCGTTGTCCCATCATCAATGCCACTCCTCCATAATAGCACTGATGGATTTGTTCAATCTTGACTCGATCTCCATGCATTTTCTTCTTCCACACTCAAGGTGGCTTTATTCTGACTATCTAAACTAATCCATATCCCCATTGGGTTATCTTCATTAATATTCCACATCCTCCATACTAGCTTAGTTGACTTGGTCAAAATTGACTTTGTCCACATGCATTTAGCCCTTGTTCACACATGAAGGTGTTTTATCCAGCTGTGAATATGATCCCTTTCCCATTAAGAGGGTTTTTATTGCCACTAAAAATATTTATGGGTCTCCCTGCCCATTATTCATCAAACTATGTGTTTGGAGAAAAATTATTATTCCAATTAGTTGCATGCTAATTTAGGAACATTAAAAAAAATGGCCTTTTCCAACCATAGGGGGATCCCTCACTCAAAACAATGTTGTAATATTCCTAAATTAGCATGCAGCTAATTGGAATATTAGAATCTAATTTTTTGCCTTCTTGTTTGATGAATAAGTGGGTACGGAGACCCACGAATCTCTTTATTAATAATAAAACCACTTCTCATATGAAAGGGGATCATCGTCATAGCTGGGTTAAGCACCCTCATATGTGAATAGGGGCTCATGCATGTCGACAAGGTTAAGTTGACCAAGTCAACAACGTTGGTATGGAGGGAGTGAATCATTAATAGAGACAGTCGAGTGTGAATGTGGATCAGTTTAGATAGTTAGAATAAAACCACCTTGGGTGTGAAAGGAGACAATACATGGAGACTAAGTTAACGTTGACCAAATCAAACATCGTTGTAAATGAGTGAGTGGAACTAGTGGAGATAGCATAGTTTTGGAGGAGGAGTATTTGCATGGAAGTAACCTCATGAGTGGGTGGGACCCATGGTGAGGGAGCTCATAGTATATAATGGAGGGGATGGCAGCCATATGGGATATGGAGAATATTTTTTATGTTTGAGTCTTATGACTTATTTCATGCTTCAGCTGTTTAGTTGGGCTTTCTATACTATTTAGTACAAGGGTATTCTCATGAGGGAATTCCCCACTCTTTCTTGGAGTACTTGTTGAAGAAATCTGAGAGGAGGATTCTGGGCTTCATTTCCAACATACAGCATTGGGCCAAGTAGTCACCTCCAGCCACGACATAGTCTCCTTGAGGAACTATGTTATTTTTAATGGTGTTGTAGTGGAAGGGTTAAAACCCCTGATTGTGAGCTAGTTTCCTAGTGAAAGGATCAACCTTTCACCCGAAGAGCTAGTAAGGAGGAGCTACAACCAATTGTTTTTCTTTTCAGCCATATTTATGCAGAGCTTTGGTTAGACAGTGTGATTCAGCCATATATTTGTAGCATATACTTCTTGTATCCCATGTGTATCAAGAAACCCATGCCAGGTTATCTTGGAATCATGTAAAAGAGACTAGATCTCAGTTTTTAAGCTCTCTTGAGTAATATATCAGAAGATCCATTTGTTTCTATATTTTTGTAGTATAAACCCTCATTAAACTGCGATGTCACTTGCTTTCCTTCACATAAATTACGTATTAAATCATTTGCAGTAGTCATGGGGTTGTAGTGTTTTTGGTTAACTTAGCTATAATGATTTTTTTCTCGATATACTTGTGAGTATTGTTATTATAATGTATGTAATAATGTGATCCATATTTTTCTTTGATCATATGAGCATAATTTTCTAAAAAATAAGCTGCATAATGTTGATTTTCGCCAATTAAATATTATAAAAATTACCATCTCGCCACTGAACTTTAGCTATTATTTACCTAAGGAGGCTTAGGAGGGAAGAGAAGATCCAGAGAAGAGGATCAAGTAAAAACATAGCATTATCAGAGGAAGGGAGTTCCCACAAAACTTTCAAACTCAATGCACAGTGACATAAAATAGATGAGGAGGGAAACACATGGATATCCCTCAAAAATATTTGTACATGAGGAAAGCTTCAGCTCCTCATATTATGGGTGTGAGAATTCAGCCACACCATCAGATTTACAATGGTCTACCAAGCCTATGTTCATAGCAAGTGAGATGGAGGAAGGAAATGTACCAAAGAAGGAGACTGGTGGTGATTATTTGCAAGAGTATGAATCTCAATCTAACAGGTTCAAAGATTACCTAAAATTCCAAGGGTTTTGCAAGATCAAGTAGGTTAAAACACCTAGCAACCATGATAGAAGCACAAGGTGCAAGAATAATTATGAGGGTAGATTTTTCCTATCTACTTTTAATGGGTCACCTAAATGTTCAGCTAGGGCTTGGGTGGAGGAGCTAGACACCTATTTGCAGCAACACCAAGTTTCAAAAGATGAAGTCATTAGAGTTGCAGCGCTACATCTTGAAGTTAAGGCTTATGCTTGGTGGTTATTTGAATCCTTTTCATTAAGAAATGCAAATATATCTACCTATGCAAGGTTCACTAGTGTAATATTCCCAAATTTTCACATGATGTTTGGAATATTAGAGTTCTTAATAAACCTACTTAATTAAGTAAATAAAAGGGTGTAGGTGCCGATAATCCTCAAGATGAATAAATATCCACTTTTTATGTGCGAATATGGATTAATTAAGCCTAGATCTACATAAAGGAGGTAGTGGAGCAACTACTAATGTGAATGAACTGGAGATCATGTCTCATTAATGAGATGGATCATGGAGGTTGATACAATCAACTAAGAGCTTGGAAGGGATCAAAAAAAATATCATGCATCATTCATGGTGAGATGATGGAGGAAGTTGTGAAATTAATGCACACATGATGGAGAGGGTGTACAGTGTACCTAGATATGATGGATGAGTTGGAAAGACAACGCAGTCAAATATGGAGGATCTTGTCCACATATACATTGTAGTTTAGATGAGGGCCAATGAATGGGAAGGCTCATAAAATATAAAAAGGAGATGAAGACAACAATGAAGGGAAGCTATTGAGTATAGATTTTGAGGTTTTTTTAGATCTGGAATTGTCATGTGACATTCCATTGCTTTCTTGGGATTTTTAGCAAATATTGCAAGTGTTGTTTAGCACATGCTGTTCCTGGTCAAGAATCCCACCTATTTCTTTGAGTAGCTCTGGAGAGAGGGTTGAGATTTACTCTACATCAGGCATTGGTGCCATATATATTTTCCTACTTTTCTACAGAACATCCATATTCGGAAATTGTACATTTCTAAAGATCAGTTTGGAAGGTGGAGGTTTTCTTCAGTATTTCAGCTGGAGAACTGATGGAAGATTATCCCTATCACCTTGGGTTTGAATATCAGCATTCCTAGAGCTTAATTTTAGATTTGGCATCAAGCCAAAATTTATTGACCTCCTAGCAGTAGTAATCCCTTCAGGAATGATGCTGTCCATTTTGCATATCCAAATGAGGAAGGAAGTTGCTAGCATTTAAGCTAGTAATCTTGTGAGGGATCATCCACTCACCTTTCCATCAGTATTTCCATTGGCCTAGAGTTTATTGCAACATATTTCAGCATGCATAGAGTCTCTCTCTCCTTTACAGTGCAATTTTTGTGAGCGGTTGTGTAGCAACAACTGTAATCATCATTAGAGGATTGAGAAGTTAGATCTAGAGCTTCTAGCTTGTAGATATGAAGGAGGGATCAACCCTTCCAGCTTAGATCTGATATTGTGACATATTTTAGCCGTCTATTTCTCAGATCTAGCTTTAGATCTGTAATCCCAATAGATAAAGGACCAAACCCTAGGAGGGTGATTCTCCAAAGTTGTAGATGTGGAAAATCCTTTCTGGGTTATCTTGGGTTTCCATCACATTGGCCAGATCTTGATTCTTGGCATCATCAGAGCTCTTGAGCTCCCTATATCTGCATTTACGTTTGTAGCAGTTCATGCATATCTTCGGTAGAAAGGAGAGTGTAGTATTTCTTTTGTAAGCTCACCAGTGACGCAATGCTAGTTACAACACCATTGTAGGATGATTCTTGGCCTTCTCTTGGGCTAGATCTACTCATTTTCGGTACATTGTGTAACTGAATCATCTGCATATAATAAAATGGCTCAACTTCTCTGAATATTATGATTTTTTCTCTAGGTTTATTGTTTACTTATTTGCAGTTCTTATATTGTGTTTCTGTATCAATGCATTATTTCATTTTGGAGATATTACAGTGGTATCAGAACATTATCTTTGGCTCAGCTTGTGGACACTTCATCTTTTGCATCAAAAGAAGAAGTAGATAGATGAGATCTATCATGAAGGAGGGTAGTTTTTCCATTCCTCTATTTATATCCAAGAAATATCTGTCCAAGGAGGTCAACCAAATGAAGAGAGAAAGGCAAAGGAAGGATCCAAGAAGAAGATTTGATGAGGAAGGTCCAAGCACTTCCTATCAATAGAAAAGAAAATCTGAGAATCATATATCTCCTCATAGATCTACTATGCCCACTTTCTTCTAAGAAGCTGAGAGGTATAAGAATGAAGAAAGAAAAGAAAATGAGACTCATGAGACTCTTAGTTTATATCTTGAATACTACAAGGAACAGTCTAGAGCTTTCAAAGAGAGTCTAACTCTCCAATAATTCTTTGAACTCAAAGAAGAAAGAATATCCTATAGCAGCAATAGAAGGAAGAGGCACAATAGATTTTGTCTGCCTACATTTGATGGATATTCCTCAAGCATTGTTAAGTCTTGGAGGAAAGAGTTAGATCATTTTTCATGCTACATCCTGTGGCTGAAAAAGAGGTTGTCCAAATTGCAACACTTCATCTTGTAGGTGAAGCCAATGATTTGTGGTTTAGTCACATGGAGCATGCAAAGGTGACTAAGAATTCAGATTTCTTTCAAAAGTTGAGGAAGAAGTTTGATGTGAAGAAGATAGAGATGTGCCACAAAGAGACATTTCCTAAGGAAAAAAAGGAGGATGTCAATCTTGTCACTCTGGACAAGAAGTCAATACATTCACCACCAGCTGCAAAATTACTTATATCCATAGAAGAGACACTTGTAACTTTGCAATATAGCCTTCAGCTCTTGACACATAGAGTCCCATGCATGATTTAGGAGATGCATGAGGAAGAGGAGGAAGATTCTAGGGCTGGTACATTGGTAGAAGAGCAACCATCTCTCTTACCAGTAGTTGGAGACACCATTGTACTGGTTGGAGGAACTCTTGTGATATGTCAAGAGGATCCCACACATCAGTTGATCCAAGGTATGCATACACATTTATCACCTATTGTTTCAATAGATCTTATTGAAACTTATGTGGACATTCCATCATGGCCAATGCATAATGAAGGGTTAGATCAAAATGCTGATTTGAAGCAGCAAAATATCACAGTGCAGAGGACCCTTGATCTGATCAAGGAGGAGATGAAAAGCTATCCCAGTTTATCATGGATGGACTACATTCAACCTCTTGAGATGAAGTGTAGAGTCTCAGAAGAAGGGATGAGCATGATCCTATGTACAATGACTGGTTATTAGATCAGTATTGTACCTTGCTTTGAGACACCATATGTATTACCCTGCAGATCTACAACGATGTCACTTAGTAGCAGTGATGAAGAAGCCCTATTATTCTTGGATAATTCTGAAGGTAGCTTCACTCATGAAGCAATGGAGGTTAAGATGATGAATGGTATACATATTGATATGAGAAATCTTTTCTCCTTTCTTGATGGCACCTTCTCAATGAGCATCTCACAGCTCAGAGAGAGACTTCCACCTGTAGCAGATCCAGAACTTCATTGGTTTTGGAAGGCCATGGATGAGAAAAAGGGCTCATTAAGATATCTCATTAAAGGTGAATTTCAACATTTCATGGAGTGAAAAGTTCTTCATTAGTTTGAGGAGGTTGGTGTCCTACAATGGGAGGATACCAAGTATTTGCAGAATGAGATCCATCATCCACATTGGGATGAATGGTTGATAGTATGGATCAATGGGTTGCCAAAAAACTTGCAGATCTATGATATAGGCCAACAACAATCATGGTTGCATTGGTTTCTCTTGGGTGAGTATGGCTACCACTTAATGAGTCATAATTTTCTGATTCATGCCTTACATATCACTGGAAGAATGTAGAAAAAAAAAGGCATGGTTACTTTGGTTGCTGATGAGAGAGTTTGGACATCACATGATATATCTTATGTCCTTCAATTTTCTCTTGTTTGGGATATGTCTCATGTATGTACATGTATTTCTGTTTGGAATGTATCTCATGTTCATGTATGTACTCGGGGTTGGGAGAAAGCATAATTATCACATGATGTGACACAAGGGAGCTTTTTTGTATTATTTTGATGAGACATCTTACATGTCCATTACTTTATTGTTTCTCCATGACTTGCATCATGATAATGCAAGAAGGTAGCAAGAATTCTTGTTGCTATGGTTACTATTGGGAGAGTATGGGCTGAATTTTTCCCATACATTGCATGACATTGTTGGAGGATGACAACAGGAGGCCTTACAACATTGGTTTTTGTTGGGGGATTATGGTCATTGTACATGGTATAATAATGATGTGATGGGGCAGCAAGATTCCTTATTAAGGTGGCCTCTCTTGAGAGAATATGGCCAATACATTTGGTACAATGATGATGTGGTATGGCGGCAAGAGGCAATGCTGAGTTGGATTATTTTGAGAGAGTATGGCTCTCATATTCTCATTGATGATTTGGCATGGAAACAAGAGGCATTGTTGTGGTGGATACTTTTGAGAGAGCATGGCTCTCTTAATTTTTTTCATGATTATCTAGCATGGCATCAGAAGGCTTTGCTGCATTGGTTGTTGTTAGGAGAATATCGTTTGACATTGTTCGTATTTTCCCATATGTCTCTACTTCTTGATTTTCACTATGATGATGTGATGTTTGATTCCTACATGGCCAACAGGTCTAATAATGAGGGCATTGATGTATGTAATATACTCTATGTATCAAGGGTTGGAGAGATAGTTCATAAGTTGGGACTTTCCACTTTGGGAATGAACCACTTCATCTTATGTATCTCATGTATAGAGGAGAACTTTGGTCATCATATGTTTTCCACTTGGAGATTCATGGATGAGGAAGGGTATCTAAATTTTTAGTTTGAGGCCATTCTAGACATTCTAGAGAGGCAAATTTGGAGCTGGACATGCATAACACATTGTGACAGATGGGAATTCCTTCAACATGAGGATGCCATTTGGAGGGAGGATGTTTGTTGTAGCATCCACTTGTTGCAGTTCCTTGAGGACAAGCAACATTTTTCCGGGGAGGACTGTAATATTCCCAAATTTTCACATGATATTTCGAATATTATAGTTTTTACTAAACTTACTTAATTAAGTAAATAAAAGGGTGGAGGGGCCCATAATCCTCAGGATGAATAAATATCCACCTTTTATGTGTGAATATGGATTAAATAAGCCTAGATCTACATAAAAAAGGTAGTGGAGAAACTACTAATGTGAATGAATTTGAGATCATGTCTAATTAATGAGATAGATCATGGAGGTTTATACAGTCAACTAAGATCTTGGAAGGGATCAAACAGAATATCATGGATAATTCATCATGAGATGATGCAGGAGCTTGTGAGATTAATCCACACATGATGGATAGTACATTGCACCTAGACATGATGGATGACTTGGAAAGACAATGCTGTCAAACATGGAGGATCTCGTCCACATACACATCGTAGTTTAGATGAGGTCCAAGGCATGGGAATGATCATAAACTATTAAAAGGAGATGAAGACAACAATGAAGGCATGCTATTGAGTATAGATTTTTAGGTATGTTTATATTTGGAATTGTCATGTGACATTCCATTGCTTTCTTGGGCTATTTAGCAAATATTGCAAGTATTGTTTAGCATAGGGTGTTCCTAGTTGGGAATCCAACATATTTATTTGAGTAGCTCTGGAGAGAGGGTTGTAATTTATTCTACATCAGGCATTGGTTCCATATATCTTTTCCTAATTTTTTGCAGAACATCCATATTCAGAAATAGTACATTTTTGAAGATCAGTTTGGAAGGTGTAGGTTGTCTTTAGTATTTGAGTTGGAGAAATGGTGTAGGATTATCCCTATCACCTTGGGCTTGCAGATCAGCATTCCTAGAGCTTCATTTCAGATTTGGCATCAGGCCAAAATTTATTTACCTCTTAGTAGCAGTAATCCCTTTAGGAATTACGCTGTCCATTTTGTAGATCCAAAGGAGGAAGGAAGTTTCTAGCATTTCAGCTAGTAATCCTGTGAGGGATCATCCCCTCACCTTTCCACCAGTATTTCCATCAGCCTGGAGTTTATTGAAGCATATTTCAGCAGGCATAGGGCTTGTCTATCCTTTACAGCGAAGTTTTTGTGAGCAGTTGTGTAGCATCAGTTGTAATCATCATTGGAGGATGGAGAAGTTATATCTAGAGCTTCTAGCTTGTATATATGAAGGAGGGATCAACCCTTAAATATTAGATCTGATCTTGTGACATATTTCAGCCATATATTTTTCAGATCTATCTTCAGATCTATAATCCCAGCAGATAAAGGACCAAACACTAGGAGGGTGATTTTCCAAAGTTATAGATCTGGAAAATCCTTTCTGGGTTATCTTGGGTTTCCATCACATTGGCCAGATCTTGAATCTTGGCATCATTAGATCTCTTGAGCTCCCTAGACCTACATTTACTTTTTCAGTAGTTCATGCATATCTTCAGCAGAAGGGACAACACAATATTACTTTTGTAAGGTCACCAGTTACACAGTGCTAGTTACAACACCATTGTAGGGTGATTCTAGGCCTTCTCTTGGGTAAGATCTACTCATTTTCTCTACATTGTGTAACTGAATCATATCCATATAATAAAATGGCTCAGCTTCTCTAAATATTCTGATGTTTTCTCTAGATTTATTGTTTACTTAGTTGCAGTTCTTATATTGTGTTTAAGTACTACTGCATTCTCCCTTTTGGGAATATTACAACTAGGAGGGTAGTGGAAAGGTTTGATGAAAAACATGATGAAACATCTTTGGTTGAGCTATTCAAGCCAAAACCAACAAAACCTTTGCATGGGTTTTAAGGATCTATAAACTCCACTCCATTTCAGAAAAATATTGAGGGGAATGAAATTTTGCATAATACTTTGCTAGAGGCAAGATCCCTATTTCATAAAGAACACTCTTATGAAAAAGAGGATATGGAGATCTCTTTTTCAGAAGAGGATCCCATTATTGATGATAAGGTAACTTCCATTTATGGTGAAGAAGAAAATAAGGTTGGAGGTAACAGTGTTGTCACATCGGGAGCATATCTAGTGCCTCATGAAGAGGAATATGGGGCACTTGCTCCAATAAGAAGAGTTCTTATATGTACACAAGAAATTCCAAAGAGTCTCACATGTAAATATCAAGGCACGATCCATAAGAAGCATGTGCTATCATTGATAGATTGTGAGACCTTGAAGATGAAAGAAGAGTATAAGGATCAACATCATATGACTAGGAGCACACACCGCTATCTATTTCAGAAGGTTGATGCACAAAAGAGGCAGACTGATTTGCGCAGTGAGAGAAAGGACAAAGCAGTCCACTCATATATGAAGTCTACTCTTGATATTGATGTCTCATTGCATGGAGGTATTCCACCTAGGAGACCACCACATCAGGAGATGATGAGATATGCTTCACATTTGGTTGCACCACTCATAGATTTTGGAGGTGTGATAACCTTGGGAGGACTCAACACAACTCAGAGAGTTTGGGGCAGGCTGAAGGAGGAGGGAGACATTCTCCCAATATCAGTATTACCCACTCTCACCAAACATATTTCATTGACAAAATATGTTTCAGGGATGGATGGCACCATCAGGGTGCAAGGAGACCATTCTGTAGCTTTGGAGAATCAGAAGATACTTCCACATAGGAAGGAATCTTCCACATTTGGTAGAGGTTGGTGGCCAAACATAATTACATTGGCCAAAGTCAGAAAGTTTTTGATGTGTGATAGATTCTCATGGAAGGCTAGCCTCCAAGAACTTCCCCTTTTTCTAGAGCATGAGCAGCTGCAGGAGGAGAAACATAGGGAAGGTTGCAACATTCTAGTGTATGACTTTAGCATGAGAAATGTCAAGAAGAGGGAAGAAACATGACGTATGCTTCACATGATAGATCAAAATCACTGTCATTATTGATCATTGACCCTTATTGGAGATCCCAGCTATTAGTGGAATACTCCAAGGATCTGTTTTCATGCAGAGTGCTTGATGACTAGTTATCTGATGGGAGATATGTAGTGGTAGATCGAGTCATCTATTTTCAGGGTAGAGTCTTCTTAACTAGAGCCTCTAAGCTCAAGGATAAGCTACTA